>PVIA01001320.1:0-292449 GCA_004024845.1 Tonatia bakeri | reverse complement strand
TCCATATCCTCACCAGCATTTGTTATTTGTTCATGATGGCCATTCTGACTGATGTAAGATGATATTTCGTTGTGATTTTAATTTGCATTTCTTTGATGATTAGTGATGTCTAGCATATTTTCACATGTTTATTGGCCATCTGTATGTCCTTTTTAGAGAAGTGCCTATTCAGGTCCTTTGCCCATTTTTTAATTGAATTGTTTGTTGGGTTTTTTTTTTTTTTTGGTGTTGAGTTATATAAGTTCTTTATAAATTTTTTATATTAACCCCTTATCAGATGTATCATTGACAAATATGTTCTCCCATTCAGTGTGCTCTCTTTTCATTTTGTTGATGTTTTCCTTTGCCATGCAAAAACTTTTTAGTTTGATGTAGGCCTATTTGTTTATTTTCCTTTTTTGTTTCCTTTGCCTGAGGAGATATATCAGAAAAAATATTGCTATAAACAATGTCTGAGATTTTACTGCCTATGTTTTCTTTCATGATTTTTATGGTTTAAGGTCTAACTTTTAAGTCTTTAATTCATTTTTAATTTATTCTTGTGTGTGGCATAAGAAGGTGGTTTAGTTTCATTTTTTTGCATGTATCTGTCCAATTTTCCCAACAGCAGTTATTGAATAAACTATTTTCAGCCCATTGTATGTGGTTGCTTCCTCTGTCAAATATTAATTGGCTGTAAGGGGGTAGGTTTATTTCTGGGCTCTCTATTATGTTCCATTGATCTATATGTTTATTTTTATGCCAGTATCATGTTGTTTTGATGACTATGGCCCTATAGTATAGTTCGATATTAGGTTGCATGATTCTTCCAACTTTGTTCTTCTTTCTCAACATTGCTGTTGCTATTCAGTGCCTTTTGATGTTCCATATAAATTTTTGAAGTATTCAACACCTCTCCTCAAGCTATTCCAAAAAGTTCAAGAGAAGGGAAGACTCCCAAGCTCATTTTATGAGGTCAACATTATCCTAATCCCAAAACCAGATAAAGACACTACAGACAAAAATATAGGCCAATATCTGTGATGAACGTAAATGGTAAAATCTTCAACAAAATACTAGCAAACCGAACACAGCAATACTTCAAAAAGATCATACACCATGATCAAGTGGGATTCATTCTGGGAATGCAAGGTTGGTAGAACATTTGTAAATCAATAAATGTGATACACTATATAACCAAAATAATGGATAAAAATCACAGGATAATATTAATATATGCAGAAGCATTTGATAGAATCCAGCACCTATTTGTGATAGAAACTCTTAGCAAAGTGGGAATAGAGGGAATACCTAAACATAACAAAGGCCATATATGACAAACCCAGTGACAGCATCATACTCAATGGTCAAGAACCACTAACATTCCCCTTAAAACTGGGAATAAGACAGGGATGTCTGCTTTTACCTCTCTTATTCAACACAGTACTAGAAGTCCTAGCTCTAGCAATCAAATAATAAGAAATAAAAGGCAACCAAATTAGAAAGGAAGGAATAAAATTGTCTTTATTTACAGATGACATGATACGGTACATAGAGGACCCTAAAGATTCTTCTAAGAAACTACTGGAAGTAGTAAAAGAATTCAGAAAAGTAGCAGATTACAAAATCTATATCCAGAAATCAGTTGCATTTTTATATGCCAGTAATAAACTACCAGGAAGGGAAATTAAGAAAACAATCCCATTTATAATTGCTTCAAAAAGAACAAACTACCTAGGAATAAACCTAACCAAGGATGTAAAAGGCCTGTATTTGGAAAATTATAAGACACTAAAGAAAGAAATTAAAGAAGGTACAAATAAGTGGAAACACAGATCATATTCATGAATAGGAAGAATTAACATCAATAAAATGTGAGTAAGTACCCAAAGCAATCTGTAGATTCAATGCAATTCCTATCAAGATACCAATGAAGTATTTCACAGAACAGGAACAAATATGAGTTTTTTTCTTTGCTTAATCCCTTCACCTTTTTCATCAAGCCCCCCAACCCCCTTCCCCTCTGACAGTTGTCAGTCTGTTCTCTGTATCTATGAGTCTGCTTCTACTTTGTTTGTTAGTTTATTTTGTTCATTAGATTCCACGTATAAGTGAAATTATATGGTACTTCTCTTTCTTTGACTGGCTTAAATTTTCAAATTGAAACAATTTCCCCTTAAACTCCTAATTTAATAAGTAATTTGACTTTCCAAGTGTTTTGTTTTTTTTTGGGGGGGGGGAGTGACAAAACTATGCTCAGAGACTGATTCTGTATTTGCCAGCCATTTATTTATCACAGGTTCACTGTGGGAATTATAATAATTCCATAAGCTAATAGTATAGGATAACATTTCTTAATAAGCCAAGTAAACAAATAACATACTCCAAACAAATGATAGATTAATCACATTATTGTTCCAGGCAAGGGAAAGTTAATGAATAAATTAAAATTTGATATGAGGTGTACTTTTTTTTATAGGAGGGAGGCACTCAACAAGGTGGGGATTTAACCAAGGGATGATTTCCAGTTCCCCACAAAAGCAAGAGTCCTCTGCTGCTAGAGCATGCTGCTTGGGAATGAGACACTAGTGTTGGTGGTGTGGGGCTCTCTTTCACTGAGCCTTTGCGTGGTGTGTCACCAATGTCTTCTGCTTGTTCCTGCAGGGTTTTCATGAAGTTGTTAGGTTAGCAAAGAGTCACCTAGTGCAAACTGAAACTTGTGAACAGCCCTCACAAACTCTCAGCACTTATAGTCTAAATGCCCCCTTACCATAGTTGTTTCTCCACGATGCTCTTATCCCTGAGCCCCCAGCAGGGCTTCCCAGCAGCTGGGCTGCTGACTGCTTTTCAAAGAGGATGGATGTAGAATGATGACAACCCAGCATGGCTCAATACTTCATTCATATGTCAAGGCAACATTTTTTCTTTGTCACAAAGAAGTGGATTAAAACAATGTCACTTAAGTCATAAGTCATTTGAAATCATATTAAACCTATACGCAACACCCAAGCAGCTAATAAGACAATATGATAAGATGAAGGTTCATATTTAGATCCATGTTAAATGGTGAGTGGTAATTTGTTTTCTGCTATTCTTGACACCTTCCTAGTACCTCATTACCCTTGGCTTTCCAGACTGTGTATGAGCATCAAACCTACCTTCTTTCTCTCACATTTCATTAGCATCCTAAGTAGACTGCTAAGCTGACTTTGACATTAAACCAGGTCAATTGCCTGTTCCAGAGAAGCAGTTACATTTTAACAGGCCTCCTGGAAGAACTCAAGGGGAGACTTTGATGCACAGAATTTCATGTTGATCTGTGAGGCAGACATTTCTAAAGAAGCAGGTTTTTGATTGCTCTCATAAAGCAAAACGGAGTGGAAGTCCACTTCAAGACAAGACAACTCAGGCAGCAAGGCAAACCCTGAAGAGATTCAATTAGACCCTCCATATCACCAGCACTAGCTGCTACACAGGGCTGTTCACATTTTAAGCAATCTAATACCCATGAGCTGTTTTAATTCATTTGTTCAGGTATTCAGGATGGCATTGAAAAGTATTAGTATCGTTTTCTTTTTCTATGTATTTCTCTTCTCATTTCTGCCCTCACTTATACCCCGTAGAAGGAACTCCAAGACCATACTGAAGGAGAAACCGAATCTTAAAGAAATTTTTGGCCCAAGTGTGAGACCTAGAGGTTTGGATTTATGCTTTCTAGCCAATCTCAACCTGTCCTCCTTCCTCCCTACACACCACATACACCACACTAGGAGTGCAGGTAGTGCTGGGACCAGAAGGGAAAAGTAAGGGACAGCTGGTGAAGTAAAGGAAGCTGGGCATCAACTGGACTTCTCAGTAAGGACAGCAATGTGTCAGGATTTCATCAGTGCCTCTGATCTCTTGGGCCCAGCCAGAAACAAATTTCCCCAAAAGCTAATGAAGCCTATTTCAGAGCCCCATCCCAGCATGCCCTCTGCAAGACCTGGAAAGGGCCCTAGCAAAGTATTCATACTGTCAGATGTTTTTATGGTGAGTAAGTTCTCTGAGTGACTTTTGGACCATACTACATGTCTGAAAATGTACCAAGTCAAAGTGTTAAGATTGATAATACTTAAAAATTAATATGGAAAATGACAGTCACTTCAAGGGGGAAAAAAACAAAGGACATAACTGAGACACTTTAATAGAAGCTGTTAGATGTTTAACAATACCAAAAAAAGTGATATCCCATTCACTCTGTCTTGCCTGCTATCACACTTCCTTTTCACTAAAATGGTACTGGAGAGACTGTGGGTACTTTTAAGACACAGCTAAGAGAACGATTTTGGGGGGCTGTACATTTATATTGGGTTTAGCTGGCATACAGAGTTCACAATAATCTCTGAGTATAGTCACATAATCACTAGTTGTTCTAAATGTAGTATGGCTTCAGGATTTTGCCTGCTGCTGGAAACATCATCTCCCCTTGGTTCATAACAGGGGATAATTGCTACATGATCTTGTGCCACAAAATGTGAACTCTGAGAAAGAAGACACCTACTAGAGGAAGTTCCTGGTGACTAACTGGCTAAAATTTTATAAAACGGAGCCCAGCAACATTTCTACAGAGGGGCCTGTCACTCAAACTGCACTTCAGGGGGAAGCCTGCACTGTGTTTCTGCCACCTGAGCTAGCCCTTATAAAGGAGTTCCTGGAATCCTGTTTCAACCAATAGGACAGAGGCTTTCCCCATCCAATTGGAGATGTACAACTCTGACCAACCAGAGTGGCTCTATTCTGTCCAATTAGGACAGTGCCTTTGGACCAATCAAACTTGGATGACTTGGAGTCTTCATTAGCATAAGGAAGGACCAATAGGGGAATAGAGGCAGGCACTTCTGTCCATATAATCTCCCCTTGGGCTCTGAGAGAGCACTTTCCATTCTCATGATGACAGAACATTGTGTTTCCCTGACTGAGCTGAAACAAGGAAGCTGTCTCACTGGAGCAGTACAGACCTGATTATTTTTCTTCTCACTCCATTGAAATTCCAGAGTCCAACATCATACTCCTCCTTTGTAAAGACACTAACACCACTGCCTTCTCCCCATTTCCCTAGTAAAACTCCAGCCAAGACTAAGCACAGCTAAACACCTCCTCAGCATTGCATACAAATAGCTGAACTGGGCCACAGGAAAGCACAACACTGGTGCTGACTTGACTCACTTTGAATTCAGAACCACCCATTCCAATGAGATCAAAGCCATTCAACCATCCAAATGCACTTCCTTTCCATGTGTTTTTCACTCTCTGAAACGATCATGCCACAGTGTGCTCTCCTTTTTTAAAGATTTTATTTATTAATTTTTAGAGACGGCAAGGGAGGGAAAGAGAGAGAAACACCCATGTGTGGTTGTCTCTCATGAGCCCCCTCCACTGGGGACCTGGCCCACAACCCAGGCATGTGCCCTGGCCTGGACATTGAACCAATGATCCTTTGGTTCGCAAGCTGGCACTCAGTCCACTGAGCCACACAGGCCTGGGCAACACAGTACATTCTCTTTATTCAAATCTCCTACCCCTCCTCTTGCCCACATCTTCACTCTCAGCTGCCTCATATTTCATTGATAAAACAGATGCTTCCACACAACAATTTCTTTATTTCTTCATTGGTAAATTTCAAATACATGCCTCCTTTTTTCAATGGACAAAGTGTCTTTGCTCCTATTAAAGATCAAACTCTCCACTTAACTCTGGATCCAACCTCTGGCAAATAACACCTATCTTTCCTGCATCATCAATTTTTCCCTTTCTACTCAAACATCCCCATCACCACACTAGGTCTAATATTTCCTACCTTTAAAAGAGAAGGAGGGGGAAATAGAGACAGAGTGACAGAGACTGTTCAACCCCCTATCAGCTTCCTAAATATCTCCCCATTTCTCTGCTCCCCTACATAGCAAATCATTTCAAAAATATTTCTATAGCCATTCTATAGCCAACCCCAGCACACACACTCTCCAAATTAGACCACTTCTTACCACCTCTACCATTGTTGCTTAAGTCCAAGCCACCACCATCTGTAGCCTGGATTACATCAATCAACTGATTCTACCCTTACAACTATATCCAGGTCTTCGAATAATAACAAGATTAATATTTTAAAATGCAAAGTCTGGTTGAATCCTCTCTGATTACCCCACAGTCTTCCTATCACACATATAATCAAATTAAAATCTCTTGCCCTGGTCTACAAGAAATTTCATGACCTAGCATCTTTCTCTCTAGATTCATCTCCTGCTTCTTTCTATCTCATTCACTGTATTCCAGAAATAATCTTTTGTTTTCCAACTTACATGCACCAGCACTGTAAAAATGTATTTGGCTTCATTACTGAATGCTAGGTGCTTTACTGCATCTTGCAAATAATGACAATGAGGCTCCGAGCATAGTCCGGCCACTTGCCCAAGACCTCATTCTTCCCCAGATAAGTTCTAGGCCAAGACCCATGCTTCTTCCTCCAAAGTCTGCACTCTTTAAAAAGAGTTTGCCCTGATATACATTCTGCAGCCCAGTTTCCCTAGGGAGGATAATTTCTTGGAGCTCTTCACTGCAAGTACTCTAGAAAGAACAGCAGCTAGCTGATGATGCACTTCTCCTACCAGGTAAGTCTCATCCTGAACCAGTCAAGAGCCGTGCGAGCCCAGGAGTGAGCCCAGTCCTTCTTATCCATTTTTCACAAAAGTGAAAACTGAGGTGCCAAGAGGTCAAGCATATAATTGACGTCAGGTCAGAAAGCTAGTAATTTGCAGAGCTGGAAGATTATACTTCAAGCTCCATTATTTTCTCAAATAATCTGTTAAAATGACCTTGAGAATCTTTATTGTGCAAAGATTTTTAACTGGAGAGCTGACTCTCCAATCTTTCCAGTTTAGTTTTTGGCTGCTCTTCAAAAAACTGTTTTAAAGTACTTTGCATAGCTTGAGCAATATTTTTCTCTAAGAGGACAGGAAGGTATTCGATGTGCCTATTGAACAAGAACTAATGACATTGTTATGAAGGGAGAAAAAAAGGATATCACTTTCATATCAATTTCAGCTCTTACACATTAACACCAAACAATGACCTTTAAAATGAGGAAAGTACCAACTTAACGTGAATTGACAAGGATCTCGGAAATGAGGAATTAAAGTTGGCCAGACATTCAGCTCTGTGGGTACATGGCTGAATAAGAGGAAATTAAAAATAACAAGAAAGTAACTCTTGACTATTTGACTTAATTTTTTTTCCTTTCACTGTATCTATACCAGTGGTCTATTACAATTTGTAAAAACTGGAAGAAATATTAAGATGATACTAAGACATTGGCATTTAGGTAGCCAATGATATCGTAATGGCCAGTTCTAGGGAACAGCTATGCAGGACAACTTTTGATTTTAAATACATTTGTCCTCAAGTAAAAGTTAAAAGCTAATTTTCATAAGTGATATCACTGCATAGAATTTAAATATAAGCAAGAGCTTGCTGGTCATTGAGTATATACTTTTTACTATCCTTCCATGTAAATATGGCTCTAGGTTGCATAATTTAGCCACTAGGCTTTCAAGATATTGTTCAAAAAAGTACAAGTGTTACCAGCTCCTGACTAATTTCAGTTCATTTCTGACCCATATACCAGGGCAACTCCCCAATTCTTTCCTTCCTTCCTTCCTTCCTCCTTTCCTTCCATTCATTCCTTTTTTCTTTTGCTTCCCTTTTCTCTCTTCTATCAATGCCTTAGTCTACTGAGCAAATAGCTCATCCCCTTCATTCAACTGATTTGCCTAGAAACACTTTTGACTATCTCTAAAAATCAAATCAGTCTTCGAAGGGTATAGGTACTTTTCCTTCAAGTAACTGCCAACACAAAAAGAAATTCAGAAATAAAAGGCCCAAAGGCACATAATGGGGATAACATGGTTTGAAACAATTCCCTGGCCTTCCAGTTTCTTCCCTGCCACTCTTTTGTCAACATTGACAAACAAAGCACTTCAGGTTTGTGGGGGCAGAGGAGGGGAGGACAGAGAAAGAGAGAGAAAAAGGACAAGTCCTGAGAAACAGCGGTCATGGTTGTCCCACTCCAGGTCCAAATACTGGCTGGCTATCAATCCTATTCATCTTGCAATCCAGCTCACATACCACCTCTTCTCGGGAGCCTTCCCAGAGTAGGTCTCCCATAGTGGATATCCACTATTCTTATTGCTTTTTTCCTCATGTGTAAAATGGGAAAATAAAAGAACCTGAAGCATGAGGGTGTTGTGAGGATTAAAAGACTTCATACATATAAAGTGATTAGATGATAAGAACATAGTAATTCTAACCAATAATTTAGTAATTGTTATTTATTCCAAAACATCTAAAATTTTAAAGCTGTTTTGTTTAAAGCGTTCTTTATTTGCTTGCTTGCTTGTTTATGTGTTTATGCCTCATTCCCTCGAGAGAGGAAGTGGTATAATGAGGGTGCACAGGTGGAGAGCACCCCTTATTCTTTATGTGTGGGCAGCTATGTTTAGGATGCACACTGGGGAGGGTACAGAGAACCTGTAAGACCAAGTTGCCATGGTCACAAGGACCAGGGATCCACAAGACTGGAAACAAGTGGTATTTTAATCTTGTTATTAAAACCTATTCTCTCATTGGACTCACAATTCCAAGACACAGAAACAGATCAGGGTAGCTTGTGATTTACCATTATTGTAATACGGGTATTTTGACTTAAAAACTTCCCTAAAATAGCCCTACTCTTAGCCACACAGTAAAAGAAGGGGGGTTGAACATAACTTCGATGGTCTCCCGAGGCCAGAGCACAGAGAGCTTTGTTTTCTAAGAGACTGAGTGCCTCAACCCCTGAAAGGAGCAGTAGTCCTGAAGATGAGGGCACTTCGGCTAAAGTGGATGGTGGCAGCAGGCAAACCCCATGGATTCTTATTCCTTTCACGATTTTAGGAAGCTTTCATAATCTGAGGGAATAACTGAATTGATCATTGAACTAGATTTCTTGGAGATGATGAAGGATTCTTTCTTTCTTGTGGGTCACAAAGGGCCCTGGAAGGGCACTTGAAGGGCCTTGAAAGAAGGATTTCAGCTTGTACTCTGAGTGCGTTGAGATCTATTGACAAGTTGTGAGCTGAGGAGTGACATTCTGCTGTTGCGAGAGAAACGGAACATACATGGAAAGGCTGGAAGCGGGACGGAGGACTGGCGGGGACTGCTCATTGCCAGTGTGAGTCACGTGTTCTTTCTTGCTTGAGTACTAGCAAGTTTTTACCCTGGTTTTTGGTGGCTGCAATGTACCCCAATGAAATCTCTATTTCCTGGTCTTTACAACCAAACACATTCTGGTGACTATAAGCTGGCCAAAAAACTTTAAGAAGACAACTGATAGCATTTTTTTCGAACCCTGCTTAAAAGGAACCTTCACGGCTGGGAGCAAGTCTTCTTTCCCTTTTTTGGTTCCCCCTGTTGCCAGCCTGGAGCAGAAACATAATGGCTGGGGCCTCAAGAGCCATCCTGAATCATGAGGTGACCTCGAATGGAAGCCCCATACTGGGTTAAACAGAAAGCCCTAATAGATCGCTGACGGGAGCATGGAGATGCCTCACCAGTTCTGGACTGCCTATTTCTGGACTTGTTTCACATGAGAGAAATGAACTTCCATTTTGTTTAAGCCATTGTTATTTGGTGTTCTTCAGTTTCCATAGCTAAACCTAAACATAACTGATGTAGGAGCCACTGCAATAATCTAGGTGAGAGAGATGGTTGCTTGGACCAGAGTGGTAGGTAGCAAAGGAGGTCAGGTTCTGGATTTTTTTTTTAAAGTAGAGCCTATAGGATTTACAGATCATTTAGATACAGAGTGAAGGAAGGAGAAAGACTAAGGAGAGTTCTGGTTTTTGTGCCCAAGTGACTTGATGTTGGCATGATTTGCAGAGATGCAGAGGTTAGGGGAGCACACGCGTGGGTCTGGGGCCGGGGTGGGTGGCCTCAAGAGGCCAGGGTGGTGGCAGGTTGGCCTTGCTAGAAGCAGGGAGAGACACAGTAAAACGGAGGGAAGGGAGACAGTGTGGAGTATAGATGGTGGGAAATGAGGGAGCTTCTGTTTTCTCAGGGAAGTATGAGGCCAGGCTCTCAGCTGAGACTGCAGAAATGAAAAGCAGTGGGTGAAGATGGGGAGGCTTGAAGAGAGAGAGAAGTGTGAAGAACTCATTTTAGAGTGGAATTTCTGGGCAGTGATGAGTGAGCATCCATTTGAATTTGTGTTTATTGAAAGTGAAGCAGTTAGCAATGCTGTGTGTCTTTCTATGGTCCTGTCCAGGGGCCCTGTTGTGTTCAACTGGGTTTTGCCAGGCAAGTACTGCACATATAAGAAAAAAGGAGTAAGGGACTGAAGTGGTGTTTGCAAGACAGGAATCAGAATGATGGATTGGGAATCAAAACTGGATAAAGAAGGAAGGAAACACTCAGAATGGGTGATGGATTAGAAAGTTGAAGTTCTTGAAAAGAATAGAAATTGCCAGAGTGTGGGCACTCAGGAAGCTACGCAAAAAGACAGGAGGTGATGATGGTCAGAGGGTGTGAGTGTTAAAAATGAGTGGCTTGGGTGAGAGAGGTGAAAAGTCACCAGAGGGGGAAGGGATAAGAAGCCCAGGACATTGGAAAGCCTTCAAGGTGTTAAATAAAGTACATTAAATAGTAAGACTAATAAAAAAATTTGTAGCCCTGGCTGGCGTAGCTCAGTGGATTGAGCGCGGGCTGCGAACCAGGCATCGCAGGTTCGATTCCCAGTCAGGGCACATGCCTAGGTTGCAGGCCATGTCCCCCAGCAACCGCACATTGATGTTTCTCTCTCTCTCTCCCTTTCCCTTCCCTCTCTAAAAATAAATAAATAAAATCTTTAAAAAAAAAAACTAGTTTAAAAAAAAATTTGTTCACCAATTACTATAATCAGTAGATTTATTAACTGGTTTGAACAAATATACCATTCATCAGCACAAGTATTTTAAATTAAAAGGGTTTTTTTTTGAAGGGACATTTACAAGATTTCAAAAAACTAAGTTTTATCCAAATGGCTAAGTTTTTATTGGGTAAAAATACAAAGCATTTTTTTCCCATGTGAAACTCCTTTGTATTTGAATGGATATCCTTCTTTTTATTTTCTTTCATAGGTTTTTTTTTTTCTTTTCTTTTTGGCAACCAGTCCATTAAAAAATTTTTAAATCTGACCTTTTCTTCCCTCTAAAATTCATCATAACTTGTTTCTTCTGAGTTTCAACTTGCCCCCTGGTGCTTTCCTAGCTATTCACTCTTTAAAAAATAAATTTTTATTCCCATACTTACTTTTTAAAATTATTTTTTATTGATTCTAGAAAGAGGGCAAGGGAGGACAAGAGGGAGAGAAACATTGATGTGACAGAGAAACCCAATTGCTTGCCTCTCGTACGTGCCCCTGCTGGGACCGAACCCTCAGTGCAGGCATGTGCCTCGACCTGGAGTCAAGCCCGAGAACTTTAGGTTTGCAGGATGATGCCCAAGCAACTGAGCCACACAGGCCGGTGTCTTTTTTTTTTTTTTTTAAGATGTTTATTTCCTCTCTTCCTGTTATAACTTCACTGTTGTTTAGATTTCTGTCCTTAGGAAAAAGAATGGGAGGTTTCTCAATGTGTCCTGTGAGAGAAGTATCCAGACCTGGGGTGGACCTCATGAGCACAGCGCATCTTACACATTATTTTCTAATGAAAAACATTCACATTATGGGGCCAGGCCTCAGGTACAAGTCCAATTTGTCAAAGGTGGTTTTGAAATATCATGGAAATTGCTTTGCTCCTTCCATATCCTAAGTCCCTCTTCATTAACTCAAAAATTATTAATGGAGAGCCTCTTCTGGCCACTCAGTGTGCTGATTCACATTAATGGGCAATGACTGATTGGCTTAAATCTCTCTGGGGCATTCACATTCTACAATGTGAGTATTAATCTAGCCGAACCTCAGATTCATACAATAAATGTGAAACAAATCATTAAGACTCTATTTAGGATTTCCTGTGACAGGACAAAGAAGCTTCCTTCGTCTTCAGGCCCCACGCAACCTTTCTATCCCTGAGAAAGCAGGCTGGAGCAACAGAAAACTGGAAAGAAGACTGTGTGTGTGCACGTGTGAATTTGTGTGTACACCTCCACTGCATTTATAAGTCCCTGCACCTTCTGATCTATATGTCCCTCCTCTGCTTTCAAATCAGGAACCAGAGATACTCATGTATTTGGGTTCAACTAACTTTTGTCTTACATTGTAAGGTCTTGACCTCAGGATCCTAATCCCCTAATTTTCTGTAGAAAATTTTTAAGCTACCTAACTTGGTAAAGGTTTTCAGGACAGTCATGGAGCCATCGTGGTCGCTGGCTCCTGGTTGTTCCTTTATTCTGGTGCCAGTTCCAGGAATGTACTGTACCGGCTGAGTAGGGAGCCAGAGATGACAGGCACCAGTAATGGAGGTTTCCCGTTTCTCACTGTGGCCTGGGCTGAATGAGTTATATCTCACCTTCCAATCACCATGCAAATTATGAGGAAAAAAGGGCCCTGGCTGGGTGACAGTACTGTGCAGTGGTTGGTATAGTGAGGTTGAGGATCAAACAAGGGTAAGGGCAGCTCCCAGCCGGATTCCTAGTATCTCTGTGACCCCGACAAGTCGCTTAAGTCTCAGGTGATGCAGCTTCTGTGCAGAGCAATAAATTGTGCTTACTGAGAGTGTGTCTGATGAGAGCAGCCCTTTCCTGCATCACCCAGCCCCATCCGCGCATCTGTGTTTGATGCAGCATTTCTGCCCAGCGGGTTCCCTTGGAGGGAAGGGAGGCCTCGATGACATGGGGATGTAGGGGCTCTTTCCCCTCGTATCTCCCAGCAGCATAACCTCCTTGAGTCCGTTCTGTACCCCTCACCCCGCGGAGGAGTAGCTGCAGCACAAGGGGTGAGCAGGAAGGAAGCTCTGTTTCTCCTCCCACAGTCGGTCGAGAGCCTGGCCTATGGGGCGTGTTGAATTCTGATTCACTCCACTTGCTCTTTTACCATCTCAGCAAAGTCTTGAATCTCTATCCCAGGATGTTTCATCGGTCTTTAATAAAAAGCTCGGGATACCGAAGGGGAATCAAGTTTCTGAAATGAAAAAAAAAGAAGAAGAAGAAGAAGAAAGAAAAAAATATATATATATATACACACGCACACACATAGGAAAAGAAGTCGTGCTTCTTCCTGCCGGTGACTGTTTACGAGAGGGAAGTCAGCGGGGCCCCCAAGAGGTCGCTGGTGGCGCAGGAACTGAGGCCAGATTGTAGAAAAACGGGGAAGGAAAAAAAACACCCAGAAACTTTCTTCCTTGTTGCGAATAATCGCTGTGCACCCCGCCCCTCCCGGGCAGAGGCAGTAACGTGACACCGGAGAGAAACCCGGAGACCCGAGCGGAGAGAGGGAGGGAAGAAGGAGGGGAGAGGGCTGCGAAGAGCCGGAGGGGGAAAGGGGAGGAGAAGGAGGAAAACCCCTGTCAAGGAGGTGGAGCGAGGGGCTGGTGTCCGCCTCCTGTTCCTCCCTGCCGTTTTTTTTAGAGGAGCCTAAACCGGGACAAAACACGCCGAGACCGACAGACACAAAGCCGGGGGGTCCACGCTGGCGCTGGAGGCGAGCCCCGGCGGCCGCGAGCGAGCCCGAGGCGCCGCCGGACGCAGGGCGCGGGGGCGCTAGCGGGCAGGGCGCGGGCAGCGCCCCCAAGCCAGGGCCAGGCACCTCGGCCGCTCGGGCCGCCTGCGGCGGGGACCATGCCGAGGAAAGTCTCCTGAGCCCGGCAACTTCGGCCCCTCCCCACCCCCACCCAGGCTGCCCTCCGCGGCCCTGCCCATGTGCAGACGGCCGGCGGGCTCTCCTGCTTGCAGGCGGATGGGTGACCTTTTCCTGGCACCGGCAGACTGTGCGAGGCGGCGGAGCAGGCGATGAAGAAGAAGCAGCAGCATCCCGGCGGCGGCGCAGATCCCTGGCCCCATGGGGCCCCTCTGGGGGGCGCTGCTACTGGCCTGGGCAGCTGGAAGCGCCGGGTCTCCCAGCTGCCTTTCCTGCGCTTCTCCCTCCGGGACTACGGTTTCTGCATGGCCACCCTACTGGTCTTCTGCCTGGGTTCCCTCTTCTATCAGCTCAGCGGGGGACCTCCTCGCTTCCTGCTCGACCTGCGACAGTATTTGGGTAAGGAAGGGAGGCAGGCACGAGGGGGGACGCCGGCCGCGAGAAGTTGTGCCGGGGGGTGGTGGGCAAGAGGTGCACCTGGGACTTTGGGTGCTTCCCCCGCCCGCCTGCCGGCTGCTGCGAGGCTTCCCAAGTGGGACGCCTGCGAGCGTCCGTGCAGCAGCCCGGGGCGCCTGCTCCCTCCCACGTGGCTGTCTGCCTGGGTCGACAAGCCGGACAGGTACCCAAGGGCGGGGCACTGCATACCTTCCCCGCCTCCACCACCCCATCTGGGCAGAGTGCAGGCGTGTGTTTGTGGGTGTGTGCGAGTGGGTGTATATTCAGTCCTGCCGGTTTGGAGAGAGGCATCGTACTGCCCTGTCCAGCGCTCAGGGTCGTGCGGGTGGGTTTAGCTCCTTTCCATTGTGGGTTCTGCAAATTTTGTCCCTAAGTTCCCCTTCTGTTGGTCTGGGTGACCCAGAAACAGTTTTCAGGTTCTGTACTCTCCCTGAGCTGGCTTGACCTTTGGCAGCCCCTGCTCACCCTGTGCCCCGCAGAGAGCGGGACAGGGGGAGCGGGCTGTGTTGGCGGGTCTGGGGATGTCCGAGGGCACGAGTCAGGCTGACCGGCAGTGTCGCCTGTCTTGACCCCACGGTCCTCTGCGCTCTGTGTGTTTCAAGTCCGAACTTTTGTGGGGGGTCGTGCTTGTTTTTTTAGGAGCAAGGCTGACTATTTTTAGCAGAGGTAAGGAAGGGGTTGTGCAGAGAGAAAACAGCGGCTTCAGAGAGAGGGCGTGACCCGCAGCTCTCTTCCCGGCGCCGGAAGCTAGCGGTGCCTGCACACCCAGGTCCCAGGTGCTACGCTGGCTCGCGCGTCCTGGCCGAGGCAGGATGCAAACCTCCCACAAGTCTGTGGCCAGAAGAGGTCCTGCGAGGAAGAAGGGAGATGCTGGGAATGCTCCAGCTTCTTGCAGACGTGCAAGGTGATAAAACCAAAGCCACCGGCAAACATCCGGCATCTGACTGACGCGAGCGGGTGCGCAAAGAGAAACCGCTAAAGCGCTGGAACCATAATGGGCCAGCTGACTCCGGCAGGCTTCAGGCTGCCACACTTACCCACCCAAGTCCCGTTTTCAAAGGTAAAAAAACCACTTCAGCAAAGTGACACGTGTTAGAGCTTTTTGAAATGTAAACTCAGATCAAATAATGTTCTTTCCATGTAGAGAAGCTCAGATTTTAAAAGTAGCGCTTCTATTTCTGTAGAAACTTTGGGGAATTATGGTTTTGTAAGATGTTTCAGGGAAAATTAAAGGAAAATATTGTCCAAGTAGATTTCCAAAGTACGATCTTAAGCATCTGGTTTCTAAGAAGATTTGGGTTAATATACACTTTTTCTAGGGAGTCAAATCTTTTCTTTCCCTGAGTTCTGTATTTTGGAGTCTCATAGCTTCACCAGCTCTCAGACACCTGCTAGTGCCACACAGGTAACTATGTTTTACCACCACCAATAACCACTGTTATGTGGCTTGGGAAAAGTGATTACTTTTGAAGCTCAGGGGTCCGTCTCCATAAAATCTGATAACGAATTCTTTGGACAAGTTTCATTTCAGCAAACTGTGGAGGCCAGTGGTATAGGGGACATCCAGGGGATGGGGAAGGAAGACATGTATGTTTAGTGTGCTGAAGAGCACTTGGTTTTGGGCAGGGTACTCCAACATCATGGGCCTCAGGTGTCTTAGTTACAATCGGGCTGAACTAGGTTGTCTCACACCTCCACTCGGCTACTGAAATGTTGTGGTTTTGGTACTCTTCTTGGGGAGGGACAAATCTGGAAGGAAGAAAGGACAAAGGCATCATTAAAGTAAGATGAAGAAACTTCAATATCTACCCCACTAAGCATCTGAAAATTCAGATACATGTGGTATCCAGAATTTAGTGCATTCATTATGTGTTTCAAAAAATGACACCTCACACATTTGGGCTCCATTGGTAGAATGATGAATGCACAGCATTCACTCAGAGAAGCAGGAGGAACGGTAGGATTACACATCGCTCTTATTACAAACTGATCATTAAATTTCTGACTGACATGATTGTTACAAAAATGACATCACTGTGAACTGAAAATAGGATGCCCTTGGCCAGATTTGGTCCTTGTTGTTTTGTTATACAAATATAAGGATTTTCAGGCAAAGTGGGCTTGTGGTCCCTAAGAGGGTCTAAAATATACCCTTAATAATCTAAGGCCAAGGTATCTATAGAATTAGTTTCCCCTTGTTTCCTCCATTCTATTGTTTTAGTGTCTGTAAAAACAAAATTCGCTGTTAGTAAACACATCCTCTCAGTTTCCCTAGTTAGCCAATTTTAGAGGTAAATATTTTCCTTAAATATAAGTTCATATAAAGACACAATTTTCCAAATCAAAATATAAACATTTATAATAAACATTTTTCTTGACAGGATATTATTTTAATATACTTGTGTAATATTATGTATCTGACACATAGTTACTTGATAGCTATTTGTTGAAGTAATGACTGAACCTAGTGTATCAAATTGGTAGTGTACTTAATATATTGAATATTGACTATTCTCAAAGGAAAGCCAAGAGGTAGGACCACTCATGAGAAAAGCTACATTATGGTTTATGTGCCAGCCCACACACAAGCAGGATGAAATTGTCTCGGCACAGTAGTATTATAGGTAGGTTCCACTGCTATTCCCACTTTTTATATGGGAGAAGTAAAGGCAAAGAGGTTCACTGACTTGCTAAAAGACACACAGCACATAATGCAAGACCTGAACCCAAATCTGAGTCAGGACTCACTATATAGCACCGAGCTGTTTCAAAGATAAAATGGAAATACAGCCAAAATGCAAGTGGGAATCTGAAGAACTGACTGGCAAAAAATGGTCATATTTATTTGCATAATTTCACTTTCCTTCACTTGATGTTTTTACTAACTATCTTGAGCGACCAACAGAAGAAAAATATTTCAAGCAGCAGGTCTGCTCAAACTCCGCCTTCCTGTATTCATCTCCAGGATGCTGCCTCCATGTGCTAGGGAACTGGACACCCCAGAGCCACACAGCCGGAGGTGATGTAAATTGGAATCATAAATTCTTGAATTTTCTCCCTTTCTTTAGCAATTGTTCTTTGTCTGGGCTAGTGCTTCTCAGTGTGGTCCCCGGGCCTGCAGCATCAGCATCACCCGGGAGCTTGCTGCACATGCACATTCTCAGGTCTCACCCCAGACCCACAGAATGAAAGAGCTTGGGTGTGGGACTCAGCAATCTGTGCTGCAGCAGTTCTTCCAGGTGATCCCAGTGCCTGCTCAAGTTTAAGAACCATTGTTCTAGAGTAAGGTATTGCTTCCAGGCAGCTTCCTGTGTATTTGAAAGGGGAGATGAGAGAGAGGAGAGATTTATAAATTATTTTAAAGGTGCTGTACATGGTTTCATTTTTTTAAATTAACTTTTGAAATATTTTTAATTGGTTGGTTTTAGAGATGGGGTTGGGGGGAGAGAGAGAGATTTATTTGTTTGTTCCACTTATTTATGCATTCATTGGTTGATTCTTATATGTGCTGGGCGTTGAACCTGAAACCTTGGTGTATTGGGATGATGCCTTAACTAACTGAGCTACCCAGCCAGGGCTAAATTTCAACTTTTAAAAATGCATCTTCTTTGTTGCTTAAGCCCCCTTGTTTCAAGGAAAGGACCAGCCAACAGCTGCAGTCCCAGCTGGCTCTAGACATTCTGAAGTTGGGGTGAAGCAGGGCAACCAGTAAGTTCAGTGCGAGGAGGGGAGGGAGAGGAGCGAATAATGGTGCTTTTTCTTCCTGCAGGAGCCAGGGTCACACAGTTCCTTTCTAGTCGTTTTGGGGGAAGGCAAAGTCTGTTCTCCTTTAAGAGACTTTCTGCTGCAGCACATTCAAGAATTGGAAAGCAAGTTAGGGGAAGGAAAATTACGCAGGGGTAACTGTTGTCCTGCCTTTTCCCTCCTTGAAATGGGTGGAGAGAGGAGAACACAAACAAAAACCAGGGATAGTCAGACAAATACAGCAAATTGCTGTACTTGGAGACCATAGTCTTTTCAATTCAGTGAAATGATTTCTTCTTTTTAAGCAGCATTCAGACTTTGATTTGCTATGGAAAACAAACCAAAAACTAAAATCTCCCCCAGAAATTAGGTTATGTTTTAGCCTCTGCCAGTAGCCTCATTACTTATGATCTGTGGAAATATCAAAAACTTGGAATAACATTCACTACACTGATGTAAACTGGATAAGCCAGATGGCTTACTACTGATCTTATACAACCAGCAAACTCTAATGATTTATCATCAAGCCTTGGATTTGTGATTTAGCCTTTATGGGAACTGAATTTGTTGGATCGATCTCAAGTTAATATACTATCCTTCCTATTTTTAATTTATACTACTTTAAACGGGGATATACTTCTCTAGTTCCCAGAATTGCCGATATTGCGTGCTCTCTCTCTCCATATATATATATATATATATATATATATATATATATAAAACGTATAACTATCAAATTTAGAATTTTCTAAGTATAAATGGATTTAAAGAAAAATATGAAAATAAACATCCAGGTCTGTTACAAAATAGTTTCTCTGAACCTTAAAAGCCAAATTTAGTTTTTCTTCTGTACCTCACGTATGGATTAAATATGGTACTCTAGGCCCTAGACAGCAATCTAGGAAGTGACTGCATAAAATACGATGTTATCAATAGAAATTGTTGACATAAAAAGAAAATGACATTCTTGTTCATAGCTGAAAATTTGTGTTATAGGGTTGGATGGGGACACAGTAGCACTGTATTAGAGGAAGAATAGAAAGTGGAATTTGACTGTGGCAGTCTGTTCCATAAACACACAGAATGAATGGTGAAAAGCATTCTGCCTTGTAAACTATTTTTAATGTAGACTAGTCTTAGTATGAACTGTTTAAAAATACATATAAATATGTATTATCTGGATACTGTCTTTCTTCAAATTCCCTGTCATCAAGCCAGGCTTAAAAACACTAGTTGGTTTTGTATTTGGGAAACTAGAATAAAAGCAGTCAAGTGTTTTGAATCCCAAGAGAAATAGTATCTTTTGCTTCCCCGACGGGGAGCCGCAGGAGCAGAAACAGTAGCTTGCTCTGCAGCAATACTCAAAGGTACAGTGATGGGCAATGATAAGGCATCTTATTTGATGAACTGTAGCCACTAAGATTATTAAGGGTTATAACTTGCTAATTTGTTTTGGAACAAAGTAAGACTTAATGACAAATACACTTTGCCCTACCTGTATTCACTTTTATTGTAGAAACTCAACTTTAAGCAAACAGTGATAAACATAAACCCCTTTCTTTATCAGAAATGGGGACAGAAACACTAATATTTCACCCACAATTCTTTGCAAAAGTGAAGAGTGTAGCAATTATTGTGCAAGAAAATGCCAAATGAAGCACACTTCAGTATATGCTGTGCATGTTTAAGCAGCTTGACATATAATTCGCAGACCACACAATTCACCCATTTAAAGTTTCAATAGCTTAATAGTTTTTAATAGTTGGTTTTACTGTCGTCACAGGTCAGTGCAACCATTGCTATAGTGAGCTTTCGAGTATTTCATCACCACAAAGAGAAACCCAATGCCCTTTGGCTAACTCACTATTTCTTCTTCCCCCTTCCCCACTCTGCCCTTAAGGGGTTACTATCAACTTTCTGTCTCCAAAGATTTGCCTATTCTGGACATTTTATGGAAGTGGAATCACAGAACATGGGGTCTTCTGGGATTTGCTTCATTCACTTAGCATTTTGTTTTCAAGGTTCATCCATCCATGTTGTAGCAGGTATCTGCACTTTATTGTTTTCGTGGGTGAACACTATTCCATTGTATGGGTTTTGTTTATTCATCCACTGATGGGTATTTCTATCTTTTGACTATTGTAAATAGTGCTGTTAACAACATTTATGTACAAGTTTTTGTTTGAACACCCATTTCCTGCCCTCTGGGGTACATACCTAGCAGTGGAATCGCTGCGTCACATGATAGTACTGTGTTTAACTTCCCGAAGAGCTGCTGAGCTGTTTTGCTCGGTGGCCGCCCCATTGTACACCCCCACCAGCAGTGTACGAGAGTCCCAGCTTCTTCACGTCCTCGCCGATGCTGGCCATTTTCCATGATTTTGATCACAGCCATCCCAGTGGGTGTGAGCTGGTATCTCACTGTGGTTCTGTTTTCTGCTCCCCTAGTGGTCGGTTACGTTGACCACCTTTCCGTGTGCTTGTCGACCATTTGTGTATCTTCTTTGCAAAAGTGTCTATTCGCATTCCTTGCCCATTTTTTAGTTGGGTTATTGTCTATTTTTGTTTGTTTTAAGTGTTCTTTATATATTCTGGATACGAAGCTCTTATCAGATATGCGATTTTACTATTTATTTTGGAGTTGCAAATGATGACACAGGTGGAAACACAATACTGTTATGTAACGTTCTCAGTGTCACAGGTATGCACCTCTCAAAGCACAAGAAATTCATTTTATGTTTTAGTCACCTTCAAAGTGCTAAGTACAGTGTCTAGGATGATATAGTAAAACCTAATTAAATTCCTAACAATTGATTGAAAGCAAGAACCTCATCGAAAGCAGCTGGGGGGTCTTTTTTATAGTACTTCAGATATTAAACGCTTTGGCTCTCTGCATTTAGCTCTAACATATGATAATTTATGGATAGCTAGCACTTTGATGTCACGAAGATTCCTGCAACTTGGTTGAGGAATATAAGCATGGCCAATTTTGAACAACAGATTACGGTGCAGTGGATGGGAGTATTTGTCTTTGTATTTGCTCATGAGAATGGAGCTGATGAGCTCAGCAGGGGGAAACATTTGGGTGCATTATGTTCTTTATACGATGTACAACAAGGCTACCGAGGATCGTGAGTGTGCTCATAAAACTGGAATTCATACACAATTCATTTTGTATTCACATTGTTTGTGGTTTAGCATACAGGACAAATATATAAGGACAATATTTCCTATCTCTGTTTCTCTGAAGTAAAATAACTTACAAACTTCAGGAAGAAATGTTTTCCAAAAGTGTTAGAACTTTTTAGTAGGTTTTAAAAACATACACTGTCAAAATAGGAAACTTTAAAGGACAGTCAGTTCCATGCTTCTTGGTATAGCTCCAATCTGAATAATTTGTAACAGTCTCATATTAATAATGACCAGGGAGCCACGTTAGCTGTTTAGCATTTAGGATGTGCTGTACCACTTGGGCTGCACAAACGCAGTCACCCCATTTTGATGAAAGATATTGATGAAAGCGCTACAAATCGCTTCCCTGGGTAGCGATTTGTGTTAAATTAGCTACCAGTTTTATATCACCTGTCTGCAATTTCCCAAGATAGCTGCCGTCTCATTTTCTTGCCCACCTTTGCCTCACTGCCCGCCTTTGCATCTGCTGTTGCTTCTGTGTTGATGGTCTTAGGAAGCTAAAGTTCCACTGACGATCTCTGAACTGCTGTGGCATTGATTTCATGATCACTTCTGAAGTTTTGGCATTCTACCTTGTACTGTGATAATTTGAGGGCAAGCTCCTTGAAAGGAGGAAGCTTATTCAGTGCCTCCCCTCTCTCCTCTGACCCCTCTCCGGGGTGCTCTGCACGGGCCTGCAGGAAGGGCGTGTGGATTCAGTGGAGTATCCACTAAGCAGACTGTTCTTTGTTAGGGTTCCTTCGCCTGCTTCGTTTGATCACTGTTTTAAGCAGACAACGTGGAGACAGGTGCCAGGAAAGACTCACACTCAGTGGATGTCTACAGCCCATCTCCTCCAGGCTGTTTGAAGGGTGCGGTCCAAGCAAAGGCATTAAAACCACCATGACGTATAGTTTTTTAAACATTGCCTTGTGTGCACAGGGATCATGGTCCACCTCTGACCTGCAGGGATTTTGAAGTGCATTTGCAGGGCTCTCACTGTAATTAAGAACATCCGAGGTCAATCTAGAGCTTTGGCTGTGTACAAACAGAATGCAAAATTCCTGTTTCTTGTCATTTTGTTGAACCCCAGGCCAGCTGTTTGTGGAGTGTGCAGAACAGCAGTTTATTTCTCTCTCTAGGTCAGTGTCTTCCCTGGGTAGCGATTTGTGTTAAATTAGCTAGTACATTTCCAGCATGACTTTGAGTCTTTAAGCAGAGGAGACCATAAGATGATGTGGTTTTTGAAATAGCAGCTGCACAGATTTTAACCTAGAATTGCAAAGTGGTAGACTGTATAATTAGGGCTCAGTGCACAAACGCAGTCACCCCATTTTGATGAAAGATATTGAAATAACCTTAAGCCATGGCTTTAAATAATTCTTTCTCCATTCATTAATAGATGATTTAAATAACCATTTACATTCAACCATACTGCATTTCTGGGAACACCACTGATATTTTTCAAGTTCAGTGAGCATGACTTTCATAGTCTTGATGAAAATAAAAATGAAAGTATTCTGAAACATAAATTCCTTTGTTCAAAAATCATTAATCAAATATTCATTGAAGGCCTTCTGTGGGCCAGAAGCATCAGAAATTAGAAAAAGTATACTTTAGAGCAGTGATCTTGGTGTGAATCATTGTGTTACCACTTACCCGCTGTGAATATTTGTGCCAATTTTTTGATTCCTCTGAACCATGAGTGTTTTGATCTATACAATGGAATTAATAATTGTTATTTGTAGAGCACCTCTCTAACTCAAGGCCTAGCATCTGAATTCAACAAGTGTCCATTTTCTCACTTTATTCTTTGCCTCTCTCAGACTCCCTCTTCTTTTGGTACACATAAACTTGTGCACATGTGCACACATGTGCATACATACTCATACAAACACACATACTAGTAGAGTATGCAAATCCACCGTGGCTTGACTTCTATTGAGAGGACCATGGTAACCAAGAAATATGAAATTACTAAACTAGTAGTTTGTGCTTTATCTTGTCACCTTCACCCTTAGATTGGCAAAGGCTCTTCAACAGCTAACAAACTCCTGTCATTTGCCCCATTAATTACACACACACAAACCTTCCTGTTTCTTATCCTCTCTTCTGCTTCCTGGAAACAGTCTTGAAAAATACACATTCTTTACCCGGCCCACTTTCTTCCATTTTGAATTTATACACACTTTCCCCCTCTGCATTCCCAAAACAAAAATAGTTGTGCAGAGGGAGTGTGGTGCAGCTTGCTCTCTGAGATCACCAGCTGTTCTAGGGCTGGACTAGGGATCCAAAAATCACACCTTTTCAAACAATCGTAATGCCAGGCATACACTGTGCAGGCTTCAAGAACGGCCACTTACGATGGACGTACTACACCCAGTAGTAAGGACACTTTCTTTTCTCTGCTTCCACAGGAGGTCAGGGCAACAACCGTGCACCAAAGCAGTAGATCCTGTCTTTGTCAAGAGGCTGGTGAACTTTCTTCTGTTTTCCATTTCCACTTCTTCGTGTCGCTTTGACCTGCTCAGTCTCTGATGGGTGCTGAGACAAGTGAGAGCTACAAGGCCGTTACCATCCATTGCAGCTGGTCACCAGTCCCTTGAGAAGTCGAAAGCAAAAGTGATTTTACATTATTTAAGAGAAAGTTACATTTTGTCTAGGGAAACCATGACCTTGCAATTCTAGCACAGAGCTCCCTGCTTTGACATGAAGGCTACTTGACACGAATGCCTTCCTGCTAGCGTAAGAGAACTGTCAGGCAGAGCGTGCAGGTTGATGGAAGAGGCACTGGACCTGGGTCTGGAATGAGTCCCTGAGAACTCAGTGGTCAGTGCTGTTATGTCACACGAGCCTCCTAGGCTTAAGTTTCTGAATCTCTAAAATGAAGAAGTTTCATTATGTCTGGGATTCTCTGTTGTTTTTCTTCCCTAGGAACCCCATGCGCCGCAATATTTCTATGTGGCCCTGACGGTCCATCTGGGAATATGTCCCAGTACAAGGAGAGGGAGAATGGGTTGGTTTGGGGGTTCTTTAAAGAAGTTTTCTAGGTGATTTTCATAGGCAACCACAAGGGCTGGTGCCTCTTTTTCTCTTTAGCATCACTGAATTAGATGCTATCTAAGGCTCTATCTCTTAAAATCATATATTGAAAGAGATAAGAAACAACTTAACTGTAGCAAATGAAAATGTAAAGCTATTTCTTTTGGAACCAAATGCTTATTTGAAAGATTGTAAGAATCAAGTGACTAAGACAAGCTGAATATGCAAAAATATTTTAGTTCAATGTTTTCAAAGTTTTAATCATAATTGTTTTTTTCCCTAAAAACACATTTGCCCTGGCCTATCCTGTCATTCATGGGAGAATCTTGCTCTAGAAACTGTGGGGAGTGGAATATCCTTAGCAAGGCAGAGTGAAAGGGAGAAGGGAGAGAGAGAGGAGGCAGACTAAGATATGGCTTTCCAGAATCCAGAGTCTACCAGGGTGGTAGGAAGAAAGAAGGAAAACAAATAGGATTAGGTAGCTTGTGTTGTTCAAAGAGGATTCTCACAACCTCAACCCAGCTGCCTGCTGCTGGCTGTCCCATTCCATGGTGGACAGATCCACTGGCTGAGGGGATTCATTACCATGGGGTGAGCTACTTCCCCGTAGCTTCCAGCTACTTCTGCTAATTCTTCTTCTGGGCACTATGTAGAATAGTTTATTCAATTTCTTCCTCTTTCAAAGCATTGAGGATATGATGATGACTGTCATTTGTACCCCCTTCCCCCAAACTCATAAATCTCGTCCAGACAAGTAGGTCTATTTTCCAGGTCCTCATCTGAAGTCACTTTCAGATGCAGAAAGCACAAAACAACAACAACAACAAAAATACAACATTAAAGGGAAACATTCTGAACAGTAACACCCCATAAACAAAGCAAAAAATGCCAAGATTGGGGACAAATGTTTCTCTAGGAAGTGGGATTAATATACAGGTAGATCAATAAACCAATAAGAAAAAGGGAATTCATGAGATAAATGGGCAAAGGATACGAGCAGGCAATTCACAGAAGAGGAAGCTCGAGGGGCCAATAAGCATGTGAAATAGGAAATGAGGTTCATTCCCTTGTGCATCTTGCCATTTTGCGCTGTCAGTGTGGTCCTTCACCGGCCCGCAGAACTGAGAAATTGGCCAGTTCCTCTTATTGGACAGCCTACTTCGTGGAGAGGAATCACTACCAGAAGTGACCTTCTTGGAAACTGTTTTCTTTTGAGAATGACTGACACATCCACCACTGTCCTGTAGTTATGACCGGGGAGCAGACCCAGGTTTCAAGACCTACATACAAAGTTTCGCTGAGATTTGGGGGCCACACTTGTGTTGGGCCGTCTGCCCATGGAGCTGCCCTTCTGTACACCAGGAACCACAGCCAGCAAGCCAGCAAGCAAAGGGTCCTTTGCCTTCTTCCCCGCTTCCCTCCATCCCTGAGACTTGGCTGACTCGGCAAGAAGCACAGGAAAGAAGGAACTGACGTGGTGCTTAGACTGCAGCATCTTATCTTGCCTGGAAGGATTCTCTCAATACACAAGAAAGCGTGGCTGGAGCTTTCCAGAAACGGGACTGCAGATTTCTTGTGAATTCATTCTGCTGAAGCATCAAGATTCATCCAATGATGTGCCAAAAAATGTGTACAATCACGTACAGATTTAGTCACCTCAAGAGGAAGTTACTTTTACCGCAGTGGTGAAGAAAATGGCGTGGCAATTGGCAGAGAGGCCGAGGCAAGGCTGAGGAAGGCGAGGTGTCTGAGCAGCTGGGGCCTGGGCACACTTGCGTCTCCAGTCTCACCAGATTGTCCTCGGGATCACTGTCCCTTCTGAGTGGGGTGAGTGAGGAGTTCCTGTGTGGAAGACCTGCACAGAGGAGCGGAATGTGGACATGACCTCGGAGTGTGGTGCCATTGCGGCAGTGTGGGGTTCACACTGGTTACTCCTGCAAATGTGCTGTGTGCCCTCCAGGTCTGGTCTACAGAAGCTGCTCTCTAGCTGAGGTCTGCGGAGCACACGGAGGTGAACATGGAGGAAGGGATTCCGGAAAGCTACATAAATATGAAAACTAGACGGCGCAGTGTCTTTATTCTGCTTCAGCAGATGACAGGATGGAGACTATTATTTTCTTTGCCTGTGTTTTTCCCAGCTCCAAAGGTGGCTCTTGTTTGCTCGCCCAGCAGAGATCCAAGGCCTTAAGGAGTCTGCAGTATTTGTGGTTATGTTCTTCCAGTCCTGCTGCGAGGTGAAGCGGTTCCCAGAAATTAAAGGGAGGGAGGAGGAAATATCTGTTAGCATCTACAACCTCTGTCTTTTTATTGCCCTTTTCACCTAGACAAAGGATCCCTAGAGCTACCGCTTAGGGAAAATATTCTGAGTCTCACCGTTTTCTAGCCTGACAGTGAACTTTGCAAATGTATTTGGACAAACTTTATTCCAGTATTCTTGGGTTTGCTCTCCTGTTTCTTGTGGTGGGGGAGAGGTCAGCAGGTTCTATGTGCTTGGGTCCTGATAATTAACAATGGAGTCACTCTCTGACCTGCCCTCTGGCCTAGCGAGTGTGTGCGTGGGCATATCATTAGGTGTGCTCCTTAGCTCGGGAGGGAAAACATACTAGAACATTCTTTGGTTTCTGGGTGGGCTTCTGGCTTTGTGTTTTGTTTCTTCTATGGCATGTTGTGTTGCCGTTTCAAAATATAGCTCCCTTACACCAGATTAGTCCTGGCTATCTTGTGGGAATGATAGGTGGCTTTTTGTTAATTTTAGAGTACATCTTGCCCACAAGGCTTACACTTCATTGAAGTTTCACATCAAGGAGACGTAGAGGCTCAGAAAACATATGTTTTCCTATTGCTTTCATATGCCCTCCCTCAAGTGTGCTTGGTGGTCATCCTCTCTGTCCTCTCTTCCATCTATTCGGGTTCATTCCTTCAACCAGTGCTCATCAAATCCAGGCATGTGCTGGGTGCTGGAGACAGTGGGACCTAAGTCTGTAAGCTTTTATTTGGCCATGACTTACAACACTTTAGCTTCAGCTTCCCTATACCAGCTCATCTCAAACTTTAATGTGCATTCCAATCACCAGGGGATTTGTTAAACTGTGAATACTCGTGGAGTAGGTCTGAGATGGCGGGGAGGGGGAGGGGTCCTGAGATTCTGTGCTTTCCCACAAGCTTGCAGGTGTTAGCAGTGCCCCATTTGGAGGGCCACACTTCCAGCGGCAAGGGTCCACACGGCACCATTCCCGGGAAGCCATTAGTATGTATAAACAGACAAATGTGTCAGGGTTCAGCCTAGCTCGTTAAAGATCTGTGCTACGAAACACCTTATAAATTTCTTTTTAACAGAATTTTCATTCACCAATTTGATCATTTGAATTTAAGAATGTTAGATTTTTCTTAAGTGATAATCACATACTTGTCTGATTCAAGTGTAGAAGTGCCTGTTTTTATTAGTTTCTGCAGTCCACAGTTTTGAAATGCATGCAGGCTGTTTGGAGATTTGGGAATGTACAAATTTTGATCTAATGTCAAGTTCATTAGATAGCATAGGAAGTAAAACAATTGGTCTTGGGTGTGAAGTTTCTTCAAATAGTTCCTGAAGGTTCTTGCACTGTTTAAAATTTGATGTTTAAAAAAATTAAACTTTGATATTGAGTCATAGTATCAGGATTCATTGCCAAGTGTCCCTACTATCCAAATGCTCCAGGTAAAGTTGTCTTACGGCCAGAGCAAATAATTGGATGCAAACAGAGCAAATAATTAGAATGACCTTGTATAATAAAGGCATTATTTTAAGAAATGATGAAACCCATTGATACCCGATATTTGGAGAAAGCCTGGAAACAAAGGAAAGCGCACGAAGAGAGTAAAAACGTGTTGACTCGTTTATCGCAGCTGCGCTGGTTTGGTTACACGGCTCCTTCCTGCGCTTGGCAGTGTCGCAGACGTGACTCCACGTCTTGATGTGTATTTTCCACATTGGTTTTCCTGGTGGCAGAGTAGCCTGTGAAAGTACAGTAATTCTTTTTGCAAAACTTTTTTTTACTTTTAGCCCAGTTCTAGTTTTTAATGATTCGAGATAAAGCTGTGATGAACATTGTCAATTTTTTGCATACTTCTCTGCTTCCCTGGGATAAATCCCTGGACTTAGAATTGCTGGGTTAAAGCGTGTACCCATTTTTAAATTGCTTTTAGCACAAATTGGCATATTTTTGGTGTATTTCACCAGCAGTCTATAGCCGGTTTGTGCTCATACCCTTATAAACACTGGACACAGTCTTATAAAACTCCTCACCCATTCGATTGGTAAAAAATAATATTCTTACACTCTAATTTGCACTTGTTTGAATATTAGTGAAATGGAGTACCTTGATGATGTTTATAAGTTTATAAGACATCTTCTTTGAATTACAGCTTTGCTCTTTCCCTTTTCCCCTATAGATGTGTTCTTTCTTATCAATTACAAGGGTTCTTTAGAGATGACTATTTGCCCTTCGCCATATAGGCAAATAATCTCCTTGTTTTTAATTGCCTTTTAGGTTTTTTAAAATCACTGTCTTTTTTCCTGTACACTAATGAACTTTCTCCGTTTATTATTTTGTCTTTGCTATTGGGCTTAGAAAGGGCTTGTGTACTGATATCAAGTGCATAATCTTTATATTTTCTTCTAGTTCTTTTGTTGTTTTATTTTTTCATTTAGTTTTAAAATCTTTTTAGTTTTTATTGTGATGTAAGTTAACCCATCAATTTTCCAAGTTGAGCTGGAGACAAAGTCATCATGTCATTCTTTAGTAGTCCATTCATTTTTCAAAAGTCACAATGAATTGACTTGAGCTTGACTCTTTTTAGAGGGTTTGTAATCTCCGTTTACCATTTAATCCTAAACTTCAGGGACAGGAGGGCTTCTGAGGCCGCCTGGGAACACTCCATAGTACAGCATCCATGGTCCTCGGTATCCATGGGGGATTGGCATCAAGACCTCTGGTTACCCAAATCCTAGGATGCTCAAGTCCCTTAGCCTGCCCTCTGTGGGCTCCGCATCTTGGGATATGGAGGGCTGACTGTACTTGTGCTAGAAGCTGGGCCTGGGCCTCCTCTTCTGTTGCCCTCCCAGCTGTGCTTTGCAGGGATCCTCCAGCCCCCAGCCTGCTGCCATTTTGTCTGGAGAGAACTCTGTGTGCCAGTGCATTGAGTCGTGGCTCTCATGCTGCCGGGCGGACTCGAGCAGTCTCGGCGCTCCACTCTCCTAGCTAGCCCTGCCTGCTGCCCAAGTGCAGGTCTCTGCCTCTTAAATTCCTCCTGGCTCTCAAGCAAAAAATGAGCCAGCACCCTTCCCATTTCCCACCCCACCACCTGCCACCCTTCTCAACAGTCATATGTACCCTTCTCAGCTTGGCTAAAAACCTTAGCTGGGAGTGATGGGTGAGCTCCTTCAGGACAGCCTGGCTCTAGCCGCCCTCAGCCCTTCACTGCATCTCGGTAATGGGGACAGCATTCATTTTAACACTATTTTTATAAGCAGCCTGATGATAAGTTGTTTAGTTCTTGTGGGCTGTTATTCTTTTTAAAGCTTGCAATATTCAGGGGACCACAATTTGAAAACACAGACATTTATAGGTCAACCATATGGTCTATGTTTTCTTTTTATGAAATCACATTTCTCCTGTGAATTTGTCCTTAACAAGATGCTTAATATTACAAGAGGCAGTGCAGTATAACAGAGCATTGGGCTTCAAATCAGAAGTCCTCTGTTTGAATCCTGGCATGACCACCATGCAGCTGTGTGACCTTGGGTAGTTCACTTAACCTCTCTGAGTCTCCCTTGGAACTTTAGAGGGATTCTTTCAGTACTAGAACAACCACCACTACATTATAAAGAGAATGCTATCTGGGACTCTGTTGCCTGGAACACTGTGAAATTTGCATTTATGTGTATCTGCTAATACACATCTTCATTGTAATTATCCAGGCAGAAGCCTGGCTAGAGCAGGTGCCACTCCAGGATATAGGAGCCAAAGGGATGTTACTTACTGTGTGGGGTGTGTGTGTGTGTGTGTGTGTGTGTGTTGTATCAACAAACAAAACCATCAAAACTCTGCCTCCAGGCTTTCACAAAAGGGGTTATTTGTTGTGTATATTCCTGCCCCTTCTGTCATAGTTTTTTGTAGGAAGAACCTCCTAAGATAATGAAATTATATATTATTCAATTGGATATTTTTATTCTTTTCTCTATTCTCCTAAAGGAGAAAAGATGTCGTGTGTGTCTTAAGACCTCTGACTGCTTCACCCTAAGTTGTGAAGAATAGTTTAATGATTAAAAGTCCTAAAACATCTACCCTGTCATCATTTGATAACATTTTAATTGTTAAGTATTATTTAAAAAATAGAGTGTGCTGAACACATAAAGGTTCTCACAAGAGCTGCTAGTCTAATCTCTGATATGGTTATATAAATTCATTATTTTCATGCATATATTTGTGATACTAGAGATTCATCCACATGCCTTGGGGAGCACAGAGGAGGGAAGAAATCAGAGAGAACAAGAGGGCTTCATGGAAGAGGTGACACTTGAGCTGGGTACTGAAGCATACATAGAAGTTTGCTGGCCAGAGGTGTGGGAACAAGTTATTCCAAACAGAAGAAACAGCACTTGCAAAGGCAAGTCGATGGGCAAAACAGTGGCACCTTTAGGTACACCAAGCACTGCAAGGCGGCTGGTGAGAGATTGTGGCAAGAGCAAGGGAAGGGTGGGGGGCTTGTTGCAAGGGGGCTCCTAAGATAAAGGGTGGACTGTGAAAGACCTTGTCTGTAGTGGGGAAACCACTGAACATTTTCAGCCCACAGGTTTGTTGTTCATGAAGATAAGTCTGGGAACAGAAAGCCATAAAAGGGCCTAAGCAGGTGTCGGAAATGGTCCTCAGATTCAAGCAGCGTGTTTGAGATCACGAAGTGCTTGCCCACGTGCTATCACACTTGCTCCTTTGCTCTCCGGAGAGGTGGATGTTAAGCTCACTTTGCAGATGAGGCACCTGAGTCCAGAGGTGTTTGAAGGGCTCTGAGTTGTTCAGCTGGTGAGCAGTGGGGAGTGGGGGGTGGGAGGTGGGGAGGGACTTCTGCACCTAGTCCGGGCCTCCTTTTCCTTTTCATCCCTTGCCTGATGGAAGCTTATTATCTAAGAAGTACTGAAGTATTTTTCTAACTCTTTTACCGAGAACTCTCAAAGTCGTTTTCATCTTGATAAAGCAAGTTTGATAGGAAAATCAACTTCGTTCTTATCACGCTTTTATTTAGGATAATATAGGCATGTCAGTTTGCCTCCTTGCTGGCATTTTCCTATGATAGCATGCTCCAAGCTGATGGGTTTTTTCTCTGATTAGCTAAAATGGGAAGAAAAATCTCCACTGCGTTTTTATTGGGATAGGATATGCCATTATCTTGAATCAATGTTCATTTATTTCAGTAACTTCGATCATGCCATTTTGTCATAGATTAAGTTGGCATTTAGGCTATAATTTCTTGCTGCTTTAAAAACACTGTTTACTGAGTATTGCAGGGTTTTTGTTTCCTGCTGCTTTACGGAAGGCTCTTTAGAAGCGCCTTCACTCATGTCTCACTCAGGTCCTGTAGGCTGGGGCTGCTGATCATGGGTTCTGAGTGTAGCTTTTCCTTGGGCAGCTCCGTCCTCCCATCCCCTGCTGGAAGACTTCCAGCCTACCTGGGCTGCCACCTGCTCTGGGAGGTTTGGAACAAGATGGTCTAATTATTCTGTTTTGGTTTTAACCAGAAACAGGTTCCTAAATCCCTAATTTTGTTAAAACACAGTAGGAGGAGCAGGGTCTAAGGCATAAAAAAAAAATGGAACTGTGCTGAGATTACAGTAGGAGGGTAGGTTTACTTTGAAATGGCTCTTTGCCCACTTGAATTTCAGGACACCTTTTGAGAGAGGAGGTGAAGGGGAAAACAAACCCGCAGGTGGCTGCTCCATCCCTGAATGAGCTTGTCTGAACTTGCCCCAGGTCAGGCCCTTCCTGGGTAATAGATGTTTTATTATGGTTATTGTAACGTGCATCTGGAGTAGAAAGGTTTTGTAGCTGCACATGAAATAGATACCAAGGCAAAAAGAGAGTAACACGTGCCATGTCGTCCTTACCTGATGTGAGAAGCATATCTGTTCATTGGGAAAAGGCAGCCTGCCTTTTCCTACCCCCAAATGATAGGGGAAATCCACTGGATCTTATAATGGACAATATCTTCTGCAGTGGTTCTTTCTTTCTGTCCCCTGTCCCCCTGACCCCTGAAAATGACCTGTTTTTGTGAGACTGGGCCAGACATGGGCCCTTTATAAAAGTAAAGAGCATAGTATCCAATCACAGCTCAGCGATGACATTTCCCTGGAAGCTGAGCTGTTACAGTTTGGGTGTCTGCTTTTCAGTGGGCTTATGTGTTCAGAAAGTGGGTATTGAACACGGCCCTGTTGTTTCCCTCAAGTATCAGTTTCTTCAGCTTTATTTTTGGCAGGAATGGGAGAACAGTGGGTTGACTGATGTTAAGTGCTGAGGTGTAGAAATTCAGTGTGGCTGGGAATTTGCGCGCTGCAGAGGGTGGATGACTAAGCAGCAGGAGCAAGGTTCTGGCTCATCCCCCTTCCCTGGGCAGGCTGCTGGGAGCTGCTGGGCCAGCGGAGGCCTTGCCTTGGATGAGAGCCTCCTGGACGCTCTGCGTTTTTCCTGATCAGCAAGACCTGAGCTCTGGCAGCTGAGGCTGGGCCAGAATCTTCCTCGGAGGGAGGGAGACGTTCCCAATAAACATATTCTGAATGCCTTCACAGCTGACCTCTTAGCTGACCTTTAAAATAATATGTCTAACATCCTTCCAATTGTCAATGAGGAATTTGTTTTACTGGCTTTTCTACAACTTTTAAACTTATTATTATTGACCCCTTTAACCAATTCAGCCAACTTTTGTTAGTCTTGCCATATTTGAGGCATTCTTGGGTACATGATCTCACAAAAACATTTGAAAAAATCCTAGAAAATAAAGGATATTGTGAGATCAGTTATGATGTGGGTTATATAAACTGGAACTTATATTTCTTTCCATATTTTTTAATTCCACCTGAATTTATATGAATTAGAAAATGGTCAATTTTTGTATGTTTGGAATAAGAAGAATGTATATTAAGAGTCTAATGTATTTTTCAAGTGTAAATGAAGTAGATAAGTGGAAACAACAGAAGACAGACCCACAGACTCATATACACACATGCGCGCACACATGTGTTTGCACAGATGCCCAGGCACATGTTTAGTACACAAAATGGTAAATATTCAAGTCCTGTCCATTGGATGACACTTTGTTTAAATATTTTATAGTACATTCATGCTGATTTTTACCTTTTGAAAGGGACTGTGTAAGGGACAGGCACAAGTAAATCTGTGAATTAGCACCAAATACCAGGTGTCAAGTTCTCTGCAGCATCTTAAATAGGGTTTTGTATACCTTTGGGCACCGTGAGCACAGACTCTCCAGGGGGAATTGAGCGGGGTTGTTGGAGAGAGTCAAATTCTCAATGGTCAGCTACCTGATTATTCCTTCCTAAAATCGATCTCCCTGAGAACTTGTCACACGGGTGCTCCTTTCCCACCAGTCCTCCCTCAGTGCCTGGCCCACACTTGGCAAAGAGTTTTACCTGAATTTACTCTGCTGGTGTCAACCCCTCCACCTGCTACAGGAAGAATTCAGAGGACTGGTGCTGGGAAAGCACGTGACTGTTGAAGGTAACACGTCTCACTGCAGGTCAGGTGTTTCATTTTTTGCTTTCAGCCCAAGTGTAGGGGTTCAAGTTATTCAAGGAATCAAGATCACTACAGGATTTAGAAAGATGTTAAAAGAGTGAGTGATGTCGCAATAATATAACTGCTTCAGTTCCCATCTGCTACTTTATGTCAGCAAAGTTTACCGGCACTCATGTTTATTAAAATGAAAAACAGGAATAAAATTGAAATGAGTAAAATTCAGTTACAGATATATTAAGTGTTTAAACAGCACAGGCCCATTCATCTCAGTAACACATGCATTTTCAATCACATTTTACTTGTTTTTTTAAAGATTTTATTTATTTATTTTTAGAGAGGGAAGGGAGAGGGAGAGAGAGAGAGAGAGAAACATCAATGTGTGGTTGCTGGGGGACATGGCCTGCAACCTAGGCATGTGCCCTGACTGGGAATCGAACCTGCGATGCCTGGTTCGCAGCCTGCGCTCAATCCACTGAGCTACGCCAGCTGGGGCCAATCACATTTTACTTTTTAATAATTATTTGTAAAATCTGTATGTAGTTTTGGTCAATTATGAACCAGTGGTAATCTTAATACTGATTCAATTGAGTATATATTTTAAGCTCTTAGAACATTATGTATGGTCATGGGAAAATTTTAAAAATACCATATGGTCTCAGCTATGAGAAGAATCTAATGAGCAAAATAAACTAATCAATAAGATAGAACCACAAGCATGGAAACATGGAACAGACTGACAGTGACCAGAGGGGAGTGGGGTTGTGATGGAAAGAAGGGGAAGGGACTAGACAAAGAACATGTATGAGTGATCCCCGGACGGGGACAGCAGTGTGGGAATGGACTGTGGGGCAGGGAGAGGCGGGTGGAGGAGGGCAAGGGGAAGAGTTGGGACAACTGTAATAGAATAACAATAACAAATCTTTAAAAAAGAATTTTAACTTACCTACATATTTTTGTTGTACAAAATGGAGTAGAGTGATCAAACGTGTTCTCAAACATGAAAATATATTTAGCTAGAACAGAGGTCTGTGAGGGAAGTGGAATGAAAGTACGAATTACTGGAGAACAATGAATGAATGAAAGAAGCCTGTTCATTCCTCCCTCCTTCCTTCTCTCCTTCGTAATGACTCACCTCTAACAAGGATCCGCCTGCACTGAGGGCGTCTTAAACACACCTGTGTTATCCTCTTCCACCCTCACCTTCTCGCCTTCTACTCGAGGTAACTAGTGCTTTCAGTCTTGTGTTTACTGTTCTCTGTCAGGTTGTGAATATTCTGCAAAATTGAATGCTTTTTTAAGGAAAAGGAATAAACAATTATGAACTTAAAATGCCCTGTCAGTGCAATGTCAGCCAATGTGAGAGGGAACAGGAGGAAGGGGAAATTTGAGTGGAAAAAGTAGTCTTAACTAATTGTACTTAAATAGCTTATCTTTGCAGATTTTGCCAAAACATGTGACTAAGTGAGGTTATTGCTAGTAAGTTTATTTATGCAAGTAAGGCTCCTGAGGTTTAAGCCTCAGTAATTTCACTGAATCTTACCTGTGTGTGTGGTGTGTGATATACGCAAACAGGCACGCAGATACCCACACACACCTGCGTCCCAACTTCAGTTGATTTTAACTTTATATGAAACACATATTTTTTAATACTTTATTTATTTTTTTAGAGAGAGAGGAAGGGATGGAGAAAGAGAGGGAGAGAAACATCAATATATGGTTGCCTCTCACGTGGCCCCTGCTAGGGACCTGGCCCGCAACCCAGGCATGTGCCCTAGACTGGGAATCGAACCAGTGACCCTTTGGTTCGCAGCCTGTGCTCAATCCACTGAGCCACACCAGCCAGGGCTGAAACACATTTTTATATTCAAAATGGCAGGTATCGTATCACTTGTGTATGTGTGTGTATGTATTCTGTTAGATATGTGTATAAAATGATATAATTGTTTTATTTAAAAATGTTGATATATATTTTGCTGGAAATTATACCCCTTGCAGCTTTTTAAACACATGGTGAAAATTCTAGAGGTTAGCTTAAAATGGGCTAGGATATAGAACTTCTTCAAAATTCTCATGGGGTTATGTGACCATAGAAGTTTAGCAGCCATCACAGTATGCAGCAGTCCTTGCTGGTCCAACACGTGGAATTCTGTTGAGAGAGCACCTAGGGCGCCATCTCAGATGGAAATGAATCCTGTGGTGTGTTCAGAAGTTTCTGAATGCAGGAAACTGTCCTGGTCACCAGAGGCTATTACAAGTCTTGGGACCTGACAGCCTGGCTGCACTTTGAGAAATGTCCTTGCCAGGGAGGCCTGGAAAACCAGTTTCCCCCATGCGTCTTCCCCTCCTCCTCTCCCCTGTCTCTGTGCTTCTCTCTGTCTCCCCAACCTGCCACTGTGCTAGTTACACCCTTGATTAAGAACAAGAAATCCAACGATGCAAGTTTCCATCAGCAAGGTTATTTGATCTCATCTGAAGCATTTTAATGCTGAGCGCTTTTAAACTGGACATTCCCACACCCATCCCTTCACTCAGAAAACGGGAAGCTGTCGCCGGGTTGCCAGTCTTTATGGTGGCAGGGATTATGTAAATAGCACATCACTTCTTTTTTCATTGTCCCAGTAAAAACCATGTTCTTTATGGTGGTGGTGGTGGTAGGCAGAATTTAACCAGGTCCCACCAATATTTGTTGGATGTTTTTTCACTGCGCTATGCACCTTATTTCATTTGTGTTTATAAATTCTTTGATGACAGCGCAGAGGCCATGCCTCACACATCTTTTCTTATTCGTCACGGCATCTGGGGCCATATTAGTGCTTGGCAGGGGAAGGGCAACACAGATAGAATGTTGTCGAGTTAAAGTCTTATTGATATAGTCATTTATTCAAAAAATATGTATTGAATACCCACAATGTGCCAGGGGGCTTCAAGGAGGTCATAGTCTAGTGAAAAAAATTCCAATGTTAATTGATTGACTACTCTGGGTTCACTCACTACGTCATTCATTTTATTTGATTGTTATAGACTCCTGAGTTATTAGTACTCCAGTTTACTGATGGACAGACTGAGGCTTAAAGATGTTAACTAGTTTGTTGGGTAAGCGGAGATGCAGGATTTGAACCCAGGCTGTATTACTCCAGACCACACACTGCTTCCTCAGCAGTCCTTGGCAGGAAAAGGTAGCTGACCACAGTTTTCACCTTCTTAGAAAGGAATCCCAAGAATGAGGACTGTTTTATGATGTCACAGTGAATTGTTTACGCTGGATAAGGTAGGAATTTTACCCTTAGAAAGCAGAAAGCTCCAAGGACAAGACATATGTCTATCTCTAATTGTCTTTTTTTTTCTTTTTTTTATTTAAATGAATGTTCAAGTACTGTTTTCACCCCCTTACTCCCATTCAAGTCCTCCCACCCCCTAATTGTCTTTTTTTTAACTTGGAGGAACTCTGAGCTGAAAAGTTTGTTATTTATACTCTCTTTTTCACATATTTTAAAGGATACATGAGCTTCAGAGAATGGTTTTGTTTATTTTGGCTGAATTACAAGGCAGATTCACTTCATCTCAAGGAAGCAAATGACAACGACAGATTCTATCTTCAAGCCCCAGCACAACGCTCTCCTCTGGGCCAGAGCAGCTGTGCCGTCCACGCACTTTCTGCTTCTCATTCAGAGTGAATCTTTTTCCAAATCAATAAAAAAACATGACCATTAGCTTACATTTTACAATGCATTCAACTTTTTTTTTTTCTCTGCAAAAGTGTCTGTGGTGGACTTCGGTGGGTGGGAGTGCAGTCAGTGACGTGGGGAGAGTCCAGGCGCTGGGAATGGGAGCTGTTCTGCTGGACCACCGGTGTTGCCCAGAAGCACCTAATTCTCTGCCTGTGGCTAAAACCTGCATTTCAAGGAGATACAGCAGTTGGAGCTGAGCAGTTCGCAAAGAGGTAAAGAGACCCTACCTGTGATAAAAGGTAGTGTGAAACCTTAGTCATCTGCACCTCAGTGTGTGGAAAGCCCGCTCCAGGAAACTGTTTTCTAGGAAGTGAGTGTTTGCACCTTTAACCCTCATACTCTCCCTTTTCTTCAACTATTTTTGTTGGAAATCTCTCTAAAACATGTTACACATTTTTGTCTTCTCAAATGGAACCGTTACTCATTGCTTGGTTTTTGAGTGGCCCACAATCCTTGTTCAGGCACCACGTGGGGATGGTGGCCGTGATTCAGCTGTGTTCTTTGGGCCTGTCCAGGAGGGTGGGGCTGGCTGTTCTCACCAGACCTTCCTTGGGCCTGCTTTGCTTTGTGAATTCGGGTTTGTCTGTATAGTTTTGCCGTCTCCTGTCTTGTCTTGGTGCTGTTCCCTGCTGTCAGGTGGCTAGCAATAACAGCTCTTCTTCCTCTGCTAACTTGCTGCTTCTAAAAGGCAGTGAATTTAGAGAACAAATACCACCTTGCTGGAGTTGTTTGTGAAATAAAGGGGACTCGTTCTTAGTAGAGCCCAGTGCACAGGAACGCTGCCTCCTTTAGCTGTCATTTCATCCTGCACACATGCACAGCTCACTCACCAGCCCTTAATAACCACGCTATCCAGTGAGGAAATGAACTGTATTCATAACCTTTATCTCTGAGACTGTGGGTCACTAGCTCATCAGAAGCCTTTTTGTTTATGTGTTTGTTTAGCTCCTATGTTCAGTTGTGTTTTAGATGGGTGAACCTGAGGGATAACTCTGAATAAATGAATACATACGATTTCACTGACTTGTGCAATTTTGATTTTTTTTTCCTAAGGGAATATAGAATCAAACATAAAACCAAACAAACAAATGGTTCTTCTTCTTTCTAGAATAAGGCACAGTATGAATATTTTAAATCAACTTCTTTATATTTAATAGCAACAAAACTAACATATCAAAAATAAAAATAATGCAAAAACACTTTATTTTTTAAAGTGCAATGTTTTTATTATTTTATTTTATTTTTTAACATGCTAAAGCTCTATTACTTAACACTCATTTAAAATGTACAATTAAATAGTTTTTTGTATATTCAGAGTTGTACAATCATCATCACAATCAACTGGAACATTTTTATCACTCTAGAGAGAAACGCTGTACTAATTAGCTGTTACTCCCCATTGCCCCCACTCCCACCTCCAGTCTTTTTTTTTTTTTTTTTACTTTAATTTAATGTCCAGTCTAGAAAGCTAGCAGGAAGCAGCTCTCTGGAGCAGAGGGCAGGTCTCAGTTTTTCCTTTTGCAGGTTGCTCCTGCAAGGCTGTTGGCTTCTTTATTTGCACTCTTAAACAATAATTTTAGAAGCATATTAAGAAGATTTTAGCCTATTAGAGATCCATTCTGTCTTATTTTCTCCCATCAAGTGATTTGACTAAATGATTTCAAGTCCTGAGGATCCCGGGCCCCCTACTGGACATACTGGACCTTTGTGGAAGACGGAAGATCACACCCCTTTGCAACTTATTAATTATGTGAGGGTGCCTTCCCCTGGGAGGCTGCAGGAAGCATGGCCTAGTGAACAGTGTGGCCTCCCTCTCAGCCCTGCCCCCACCTCCCAGGCCACCTCGCCCAGGACACACAGGTGTGCGCAGTAGTCCTGCAACCGTCCCAGTGCGCGGTGGGGCCCGGAAGGAGGGTCACCATAGGGTCACAGGTTTGAGTCTACAGGCATGTAAGACATCGCCACTGACATTGTGTTGATCTAGGGACTGAAACCCAGGGCTTTCGAGCAACTTGCTGAGGATTATAAAGCCCGAACGTGGTGGAGCCTGGAGCCAGAGCTCATCTTCTCTGACATTGCCCAAGGCTTGTCCACTCCATCCTGTCTAAAAGGCATCGACCACAGCACCTCTCTCGCTCTCTTCTCTGTTCTGCCCCCTGGTGGGCACAGTATCCCAGCTCCTCCGCCCAGCTGCAAGGCCCTGCCCCAGCCCCCTGGGCGGAGGCCCACAGCTGTGGTTGTCCTTACCAGCTGAGGCGCCACCAGGGGATTTATCTCCTTTTCTTCTGAATGACTAAGCTTTTACTTCACCAAAGAATGTTCTTTGTGGAACATATTTTCTTTCAACCACAAAGTGCTACCTAAAACCTTCTGGAAAATTCCTTGTTACTTCAGAAACAGTTCTGTATGCAATTGACTCAGCATTTTTTGTCTAATTTTCAAGGATGGATTTCAGGCACACTCCATTTCACTGAGGGAATAAAACAAAGACAGGAGGGGAAGCATTATATTATATTAAAACACCATCACCCTAACCCTTTCGTTCGGGCTCTTTTCAAGAGTTGGGGTGTTTTCCAGGAAGTCTTCATAACATTATTCCCTCCTCCAGGTTCCTCACTGGGTGTTTTCAAGGAAATCTCCAACTTTCTAGAGGAGCTAGGACTGAGGGACGGGAACTGAGTTCACCGACACGGGGAGAATGCTGACATTCGGAAGAAGGAGCAGGACTTGTGGGGGTTCTGGTCCTGGCCCTGCCTCTGCTTCTTCTACTGTCACAGGGAAATAATGACTTCCCGACAGCCCATGCCAGGAGGTGTCATGCAGATGAAATGAGACGCAAACAGTACATGCGAGAGCACTTGGAAAATTCAAAACTCAAAGGAGCTCCAGAAATCATCATTCCTGGAAAAGCAGCGGTGACAAAAGGGGGATAAATTGTGGAGAAGGGACTAGACAAAGGAAAAGGATTTGGGCTTCTGGGGGAGGGCTGTAAATTGTGAGAAGGTAACTGGGAAACATATGGTAGATAGGGCTGTTTGGTAGCGACTGTTACACAGACTTAAGGACTTAAGTTGTCTCTGGTGGTAAGAGCTGAAGTTTTAATCAACCTTGCAGAAACTATTTTTCTTCTGGAGTCTGGCCCATATACACCTTTTCCCTAAAGAAGCGAAACTATCATCTTTAACACCTCTTCCTTGTTTAGAGAAATCAAGGCCCTGTTTTCTTCTCATGGCTACCAAATGGTCCTCACATCTCAGCTCTGACACTTACATGTAAAGTCAGAGCTTCTCCAGGTGTTCGAGCTGGGGAGGCCTTAGAGATTGTCTTGCCTGGTGATCCTCAACTCCCAGTCCCTTCTTAGCATGATGAAGAGAGTGTGCTTGGGAGTGGAAGCCTGGGGAACTTTGACAAACTCCACATTCCCTTCTAATCTTCTAATTACTACTCGCTCTACCAGCATTGCCAGTAGTGAAGTCACTCTGCCCCATGGGAGTGAGCGTGTCATATGCCTGGGGGCGTTGGGGACAGGAACATGTTATTCAACAGATTACAGAATCAACAGATTGAGTTAATAGCAAGTTGCTGTGTTCTGTCCAAAGTCACCTTGTGATGTCTTAGCAGTAGACATGAAGTGTGGAAGATGCAGCAGCAGCAGAGGGTGGCCATGAATGTTTAACTTATTGTGAAGAGCCCATATGCATTCCAGCATTAAGAAGACTTAGGCCACTAGCTTTTATAGTCCATGTCGCACTTCCTTTTGTGTGATCTTGGAGAGGCAGTGGTGTGTTGTGAGGACAACAGTGGCGAGGACACAGATTGGAATCCTGATTTTACTGCCCAATAATAGTTTGATGATTTGGGGTGAACTGTATAATCTCTTTGTGAGACTCCTCAGATCTACAACTGAGGATGGTTATAATGCCTGCCTCAAAGGTGGTCATGAAGATTAAATGAGACAGTGCATATGAAAATCACGTTTTAAATACTAAAGTAGTATACCGATTTGTCTTTACTGAAGTTACATACTACTACAATGACTAGTAAACTGCCATTTATACCAAATGGATGGATACTATGGCATTCTTATTGTTTGAATATTCTGGATAATAGAAGTAGAGTAAATGCCTTTCTAGTTAAAAAATATTACAATAAAATATTCTTACTGTCAAAGCTATACTGAGTACAATTAATCATTTGAATGATAATTCATGATATTCCTTTGTATTTCATGACCAGCATGAACACTAGAATTATATTGAAGAAATAAAAAACTATAGGAAAAGAACTGACTCTAAATGGGTGTCCCCAACCATACACTTAAAAAGAGTATTTTATAAAACACGTATTCATTAGTTATTAGTCCCTTGATTATAAAAAATATGAATTGAGGAACTGACATATGATAGTAGAATTATAGTATTTGCTTTTTATGGGGTGAAATTTGACAAGAATTATTTTATTTTGCCCTGTTCAGACAAGAAAAAAAATTATGCCAGTTTTCTTCATATTGTAATACAACTGGAATCCAATCTGAAGACTCTTTTCTTTTTGAGTAATATAAATTCTGCTATCACAAATCTTGATAATTCAGGTAATGACAGTGCTATTTTTAAAACATTGTGATCAAAGCCACTAATATTACATGGCAAATCTTTGTGATACTGTCCTGTTAGGTAATTTTAATAGTTTATCTTCCTGAATTTTTGTTAAGTTTTAAAAACAGATTGTTCAATTAAATATATACACACACATCCTTAGTGATCCTTATTTTATTAGTTGATCAGGATAAACTTTATTAGGTGTGTAAGCAATATAAATGTGAGTCACTTTGAAAGGATGGCTTATCATATAAACAGGTCACTAAAATGCATTAGAAGTTTCTTTTAAAAATGCTATTATGCTATTACTCATTTCAGAAAGTTTTTGTGTCCATGAAACCGAGTCATTCCCACAGACCACTGATCATCCTCATGTAACACAATAGTTACCCAACACAGTCAGTCTGGATGGCTGCGGTAAAGTGTGATCCAAGATGTCGATTTATAATCTGTGAGCTCTTTAAAAGATAGTGAGATTCTTGAATGATGCTAGGCACATAGAATAAAACTGGCAAGAGAAACTCAGCTACTTTTGGCTCTAGCAGTCTTTGTTCAGTTTGAAGATCAAGTCTACTCCTTTATTAAAAATGTAACCATTGCATCTACATCATGTCTGTAGCAAATTATTTTTACTCAAGGGCTCAGCTCTGACACTTGAAGAGAGTGGCTGTGAACGCCCGTTCAGTTTAGGAAAATGCTGTGGTTAAGGACTGGCCCATTTTCACAGGGAGGAGTATTATGCAGGCCTTGTTTTGTGGTATTTATATAGTAAATAATATATCCACAGTCCATGTAACTACCTGTGTCTGCCAGCAAATGGTACCTACCTAATGTCGTCTTAGATCCAGACCCATAATGTTTAAATGCTGAAGGAAATATCTTTGGTTTGTTGAAAGTTTTAATTAGGGTTCACTTTGCTCCCAAGACACGAGGCTTTAAGCTACTAGATTCTTGGTGCGATGTTGTCCCCACGTTTCTTTTTCTTCCTAGGATGCTCACTTATTTTTTTCACCTGAACCTTCACAACTAGTTGAGCTGAATGATCTGACTTGCTCCTCAACGTGTGGTCTGTGAATCCAGAGCATCAACATCATCTGTAAACTTACTAGAAATGCAGACTGTCGGGCCCACTCCAACCCCATTGAATCAGAATCTGTGTTTACTAAACCTTCTATGTAAAGACTGCAGTATTCACACTACACATATGTTTTGACACCACAATATTAACTTTATCATAATGCACAGTTTCACAGTGTTTTCTTTCCCCCTAATGCCGATAATATGTAGAGAAAAAATCGGCTTAGTGTGAATATGGATTTTTCCCTTTAGAATCAGCAGCTTGAAAATTTTAACAATGTCTAGGGGGCTAGGATTGAAGTATTATTGAATCCAACAGCTCTGTGTGCCAATTTTTCCCCCAAAAGTAATGTTTCCCAGGAGCGGAAACACCACAAATTTCCACTATCTAGGTTGCTCCCTTATCCGTATTAGCACCCAAAATAGCTAATCCGTATCTGAATAATAAAGAGATTGTATGTTTTCTTTATCAGTGGGCAGCAGTTAGCATGAGAGGCTGATAAGTGGAAGTTTTGGGTTGCGTTGGGGTTTGGGCTGAGGCCTCAGCAGACAAAGTCGGGTGATACGTGCACACACGTTGTAAAGAAAGAATGTCGACACATCCGGGCAGAGCTTCAGAGGTGCGACGCCATCCCTCCTCCCTCCCACCGTACAGTTGAGTGGCATGCGTCTAGAACTCTTCTACACATTGCACACACGGGCACTGTTTTCCAAAAGCATTTCAATTTTATTTATTTGTCTGGATCAGTGGATTCAAAGAAAAATGCAACACTGAAAATATTTCGATAAGAAAGACTCATAAATAAGTACAGTAGTCTCTCTTGTCCAGGGTTTCACTTCCTGTGGTTTTAGGTACCCAAGGTGAACCATGGTTTGAAAATATGTATTCAGTGGGAAATTCCAGGAATACACAATTCATAAGTTTGAAATTACGGGCTGTTCTGAGTGGGGTGATGAAAACACGCACCGTCCCATTGTGTCCCGCCTGCGACCCGAATCATCCCTTTGTCCAGGGTACCCACGTTGTGCACCCTGCGTTACCAGTCACTCAGCAGCCTCCTTGGTTATCAGATTGACTGTCACTTATCACAGTGCCTGTGTTCAAGTCACCTCTATTTTACTTACTAATGCCCCCAAAGCCATTCTCATAACTTTTATTACAGTATATTGTTACAATTGTTCTTCTCTATTATTACTTATTATTGTAATTTCTCACTGTGCCTCATTTATGAATTAAACTGTCGTAGGTATGTATGTATACATAGCGTTAGTACTATATGTGGTTTTAGGCACCTACGGGGGGTCTTGGAATGCATCTATCCCCTGCAGATAAGGGGGGACTGTTGTACACACAAGTCAATCAACAGTCAGATTTTTTTTCACTTATCAAGATTTCAAAGTATTTTCAGCTTTAAGCTCCTATTGTTTTTCTCTGGGAAAACTGAAGACGTTTAGCACTTCCCTTTAAGAATAATAAATTCACATTTTTGTCATATTTATCTTTTTTTTTAAGATTGGCAAATGATTTATTTTTATTTTTATTTTTTATTTGTCATATTTATCTTTAAAGTGGTTTCAGATTTAGCCACACACCGTGATTTCTTCGCTGATCATGTGCACCGTTTCTTCCTCAGGCAGCAGCCTATCTGGGTGGACCTAGTTCTCTCAGGCCACTTCTTGCCCGCACTAATCTCACTCCTTGTTCCTCTATGTCTGCCTGCTAGGACGAAGGCTCCTTGGGAGTAGAGACAATTTTTTCCCCTGAGATATCCCCAGCACCTGACAATGCCACGCACAGGGTGATCGTCACTATATATTTGCTGACTGACTGGAGTAGTAGGGACCACAAGGGTCCAATTCAGAGGGAGACAGGTCAGTGTGCCCAGGGCGAGCAGGCGTTCCTACCTGGCTAATCTGAAGTTCTTGCTCGTACTCCCCTCCATGAACCTGCTCGTGCCTGGTGCCTCTGACTCCTGCATCATCCAGATGCTGTGGAGGATGCTGTGTTGTGCCACTGTCAGAGAGGCATTCAGGCCTTTTGGCCCTTGAGTGCTGGCTGCTTATGGCTCACAGCTGGGTCCCTCATCACCCTCACCCTGTGCTCAAGGTTATGCCTCTTCCCTGGGGGCAGCCCACTTCCAGTGCCTGGTTGATGTGAGGTGCAGAGGCCCAATCCTTTTGCCTCAATTTGGGACAGTTCTGCAGGGCCATCCCAGTTCTGGAGCTCCCTGGGGGGCCAGCTGAGGTCTCCATCGCAACTGCATTGCAGTTTACCTTCTCTCTCTGCCCAGTCCTTCTCCCCTCGGTTCTTCATAGGTCATGTCTGAGTGCATGCGCATCTCTGCCTCAGAGTCTGAGCATCAGCCAAAACAGATGCTCTGACCGAACCTCAGAGAACCTCAAGGACCAGGGTATGCAGTCACACTGCTGCAACTAGGCCAGAACCCTTCTCAATGAATGCTTTCCCAGTCCCATCATCCTGACTCCCTCCCATGCTGTGGTTCTCCACAGGGGTGATTTTATCTTCCAGGAGACATTGGCAGTGTCTGGAGACCTGCAGGTTGTTACTGGCATCTAGTGGGCAGAGGCCAGGGATGCTGCCAAATGTCTTAAATACATAGGACAGTCGCCACAACAAAGAATGATCCAGCCCCAAATGCCAGTAGTGCCAGGGTTGACCAACCCTGCTCAATGGATGAATGAGACAATTGAATACTGCCCCTCCATCATATTTTCCTAGGGTGTAGAGTCGATGTTTAAAAACATCTTTCATATTAAGACTGTTATACGGACAATTGTATTTTTCGTTACACATGCTTTGCATAGTTTACATTTACCAAAGGCCCATGTGTAAGAAGTGGGTGGGATCATAGAAATGCCACGGGCAGTCGACATTTCTACTCATTTGCTCTCTGGGGGACAATGGTTCTACTCTGTAATTCTGAGGTTGGCAGCAGTTCTGATCACTAAGTACCCTGAAAAAGCACATTTCAATACAATATTTCTGTTGTCCTAAGTCTTATGACTACTTCTCCTAGATTTTCTGTTTTTCTTGGGATGAAAATGGTAAATACTTCCTCTTTCTTTCTGTCTAATGTAACAATAAAGAGAAAAATGGGAATCCAGGAATGTCACATCAGGATCCTGGAGTTGAGGTTTCCTGCTTTTTCTTGACAGTCTCATGCTTTGTATTCATTAGCGTGAAGCTCAGGAAACGATCATTGAAGAAATGAATAAGTCAGAACCCAGGCTTCATTCATGGGACATAAGATGCTATAGCTAAGCCTGTAGGTTGACATTCCAATGGAAACTCCTTTCTCAAATAGTTCTTCTAATTTTCTTTGCTTCTGGAAAGAGGCCTGCAAGAAGAAATAGACTGCACAGTCTTCCAAGGAAGGGGACAGAGGGTGTCTGAGAAGAATGACAAGGCAGGAGGCATCAGCAGGTAGCCCAAAGGAGAAGACGGGCAGGCTCTCTCTAGTTCCTTTCAGATCTTATCAACTTTCAGCTTGGGGCTCATTACTGAGGATGACCTGAAGGATAACCTGCTTCCCAATAGTGGGATTGTAAAAATATTTTCCACACTTGTATAATTGTCCTTGGTACTGTACAGATAAAAATGTAGTCAAGTTGTATGGGTTTTATGTCTGCAAAAAGCAAGAGGCTGTGCTTTGTCTGGAGCCGATCCTGTGCCGGCAGTGAGGAGGGCTCATGGGCCTGAGATGTGGAAACTACTCAGCCTCCTAGAGGCTTCTGATTGGAGGATCAAGACAACTAGGAACACCCTCCAAAAGGGAAAGTGTGAGGGCCTTTGGATGGCAGTTGCTTCCCTTACATCCATTTTTTTGTCGTCAGCTTGTGTGACTCAGAGATGCTGTCCAAAACTGCCTGAGCTCACGCTTTTGGCTAAGACTTATTTAAATCTCATGTAGCTGGTATTTTCAATTTTATGAGAAACTTTATGGTTTAACTTTTTAAATACATTTTCTGGGATCTATCTTTAAAATCTTTCGTGTAAGCAGAAGAAATCTAATATTTGAAGCAGCCCTCCTAGAACTGTATTGTGTTGCATTCTTCAAAAATTAATGTCATCTGAGTAGGAAGTCTCTTTATTATTTTATATTTTAAATTTTATTTTATTCTTGTCTGTTCTATTACAGTTGTCCCAGTTTTCCCCCTTTGCCCTCCTCTGTCCCACACACCCCTTCTTCCACAATCCATCCCCACACCGTTGTCCATGTCCATGGGTCATTCATACATGTTCTTTGACTAATCCCTTCCCCTTCTTTCCACCCTTCTCCCTGCATTCCCTTTCTTCTGGCAGCTGTGAGTCTGTTTCCTGTTTTTATGTCTCTGGTTCTGTTTTGCTCATTAGTTTATTTTGTTCATTATGTTCCTCTATAAGTGAGATCATATGGTATTTGTCTTTCACTGGCTGGCTTATTTCACTTAGCATAATACTCTCCAGTTCTATCCATGCTGTTGCAAAGAGATAGGAATTCCTTGTTCTTTCTTTCTGCTGCAGAGTATTCCATTGTGTAGGTGAACCACAGTTTTTTAATCCATTCATCTACTGATAGGCATTTAGGGTGTTTCTAACACTTAACTATTGTAAATAGTGCTGCTATAAACATTGGGGTGCATAAGTTCTTTTGAATTGGTGTTTTGGAATTCTTAGGATATATGCCCAGCAGTGGAGTCACTGGGTCATAAGACAGTTCCATTTTGAATTTTTTGAGGAAATTCCATACTATTTTTCATAGTGGCTGCACCAGTCTGCATTCCCACCAACAGTGCACTAGGGTTCCCTTTCTCCACATCCTTTCCAGCACTTGCTTGTTGATTTTATTAATAATGGCCATTCTGACAGGTGTGAGATGATATCTCGTTGTGGTTTTAATTTGCATAACTCTGATGGCTAGTGATGTTGAGTATCTTTTCATATGTCTCTGGGCTCTCTGTATGTCCTTCTTGGAGAAGTGTCTATGCAGGTCCTTTGTCCATTTTTTAATTGGATTGTTTGTCTTCCTGGTGTTGAGTTGTTTGAGTTCTTTATATATTTTGGAGATTAAACCCTTGTTCGAGGTATTGTTGACAAATATGTTCTCCCATATGGTCAGTTCCTTTTCATTCTGATAATGATTTCTTTAGTCATGCAGAAGCTTTTTAGTTTAATGTAGTCCCATTTGTTTATTTTTTCCTTTATTCCCCTTGCCCTAGGAGATATATAGGCAAATATATTGTTACGTGGGATCTGAAATTTTAGTGCCTATGTTTTCCTCTCGTACTTTTATGGTGTCATGACTTATATGTAAGTCTTTTATCCATTTTGAGTTTATTCTGGCGTATGGTGTAAATTGGTGGTCTAGTTTCATTTTTTTGCATGTACCAGTCTAGTTCTCCCAAGACCATTTATTACAGAGGCTATTTTTGCTCCATTGTATATTCCTGCCCACTTTGTCAAATAATAATTGACCATAGAGACATGGGTTTATTTATGGGCTCTCTATTCTTTTCCATCGATCTATGTGTCTATTCTTAAGCCAGTACCAGACTGTTTTGATTACAGTAGCCTTGTAGTATAGTTTGATATCAGGCATTGTGACCCCTCCTAATTTGTTCTTCTTTCCCAAGATCACAGAGGCTATATGGGGTCTTTTTTTGATTCCATATACATTTTTGAAATATTTGTTCTAGATCTGTGAAATATGCCTTTGGTATTTTAATAGGAGCTGTGTTGAATTTATAGATTGCTTTGGGTAGTATAGACTTTTAATGATGTTAATTCTTCCAATTCAAGAACATGGTATATATTTCCATTTATTTGTACCTTCCTTACTTTCTTTCTTCAGTGTTCTGTAGTTTTCTGAATACAAATCTTTTTACCTCCTTGGTTAAATGTATTCCTAAGTACTTAATTTTTCATGTTGCTATAGTAAATGGGGTTTCCCCCCTAGCTTCTTTTTCTGATATTTCATTGTTGGTGTACAAAAATGCCATCAATTTCTGAATATTGACTTTGTATCCCACTATTTTGCCAAATTCACTTATTGGGTTGAATAGTTTTTTTCGTGGAGACTATAGGGTTTTCTATATACACTATCATGTCATCTCTGAATAACGACAGTTTTACTTCTTCCTTTCCAAATTGGATGCCTTTTATTTCTTATTCTTGCCTGATTGCTGTGGCTAGAACTTCCACTACTATGGTGAATAAGAGCAGTGAAAGTAGACACCTTTGTGTCGTTCCTGATCCTAAGAGGAAAGCTTTTATTTTTTGCCTGTTGAGTATAATGTTGGCTGTAGGTTTCTTGTATATGGCTTTTATTATGTTGCGATATGCTCTCTCTATTCTCACTCTGCTGAGTGTTTTATCATACATGGGTGGTGGATTTTATCAAATGCTTTCTCAGCATCTATTGTTATGATCATGTGGTTTTTGTCCTTCCTCTTGTTTATGTGGTGTATTAGTAGGAAGTCTTAAACACAACTGTCGGGAATGTAAATAAACAAAAATCCTTTCTGGGGATAATTAATATTTTACATATCATTTCATCCAGACAGTCTTTAGAAAATTTATATTAAGGGAATAATTATGGATGTGGATAAAGATCTATCTACAGATGTGTTGAGTTGTTTTGACAGTATTGGTTATAATAATAATGATTAATTTAAAAATAACCTAAATGTCTAGCAAAGTACATATTAGTTAAATGATTTATTGTACATGTATGGTATTGGTTGTGACACAGCAATTGAAAAGATGTAGTAGAAGATTATTTAATGACATAAAGTGATTTATGATATTAAGTACAATAGGATTATGGTGATAAGGAATGCTTTTTGGGTAGTTACTCTGAAAATGTAGCTATTGGTTAGTTACCTCTGGGTGATGGGATTTTTTTCCATCATCTGTATTTTCTGTATATTCTACATTGAGTAAGAGCTACTTTTGTAGTAACTAAAAAAAAGCATTACTCAAAATGAAAGTTATGTATGTGAAACATATACAGGGAAGTTCACAAATAATTAAGTGTTCAGCTTATTGAGTTTTGACAAAATAAATGCATCCCTATAGCCACTACCCAGCTCAAATAGGATACCTCAGGACCAGAAGATGGTCCTCTTGGACCTCCTTCAGTCACTAATACTCCCTTCCCCTCCTCTGCTAGGGATAAGCACTGTCCTGACTTCTGAGCTGCAGAGGTTAGAGCCTGTTGTTTAACTTTATATAATTGACATCATACACTGTATGCCCTGTTGGGTTCATGGTTTTTTTCTGTTCAACATTATATTTGTGAATGATTGATATTGTCATGTGCAACTGGAATCTTTCAGTTTCATTGCTCCTGTTTCCATTGTGTGCATACACTACTTTTAATGCATTCATTCTACCGTTGATGGACATCTGGTAGTTATGCACAGGGCTGCCGTGAACAGTTTTGGTTAACATAACTACACACTTCTGTTGGGGAACCTTAGGAATGGAATTGCTGGTTCATAGGGTATGTTTACTCAGCTTTAACGGAGATGCTGCCAAACCGTTTTCCAAAGTGTCTGCATCAATTCACACTTCCACCTCTGCCTTTTCCCTCTATTTTCTAATAATGATCACGAGATTTCCCCAAGCTGTTTTTAACTCTCCTGGATTCTTTGATGCTGTCATAGTTGAAATAACTTCTACTTCTGTTATGGTTGTGGCTATACTTTGAATATCAAATAGATGTTCTAGAAAACTCTGATGTCATTATCTACATTTTTAGGTAGGTGGCTTTTGATGGTTCAGGATGAACCTCCTCTTTGCTTAGAGTGGCGTTAAGTCTCTTATGATTAAAGAACAGGGGACAAAGTTTTTCCTCTAATAACTGTATTGTTTGAGTTTGAAGACAATCACTACTCTCATTACCACTAGCAGAATTTTACTTATAAGGAAGTTGCTCTTTAGAGGTAAAAAATGCTAAAGTCGTGTGGGTTAAGGGGACAAAATCTTGTAAGATTTCGGATTAGGAGTCAAAGATTTGGTGATCTAGTAGTTGACTTTTTTTTTAAGCAAATGGTCCCCCACTTAGAAATAGAAATCCTTGATGAACTTCTGGGAGACCAGCAAGACCCCTGGCAGAAGATTCACTTCATCTCATGCTCACCCCAGACCCCCAGCCAGATACCACCCTGCTCTGCCAGCCCCTGATAGAACTGGCTGCGGGTGTTGTGCGCAGAACATCTGATGAACTAACAAAAGCTTTATGTGGAAGGTCTTTCATCTGAGGCCTATAAATACATGGAGTGATGAATAAAGTGTGGAGGTTGGGGCACTTACTCCATCTGGTTTTACGACGTTCTCTGCACTGCCATGCACATCCTGCATCCTTTTAAAGCTTCTTTCTGTCTGAGCGTTCAGATCTGCAGCTCCCTTTGAAGGCTGCATGGTCTTTTCCACATCCTAAGGAAAGGCAGTCAGTCATGCTAAACACTGACTCATGTGGTTTTTGGCTTTTAAATATGAAAGGGCATTGGTTGTTGATGCAAAGCCTAACGAATCCGGGAGTTTCCTGGCTTCTGTTCCCGGTCAAATTGCAACAAATCATTTCCTAATTTTCTGTAATGTGATTTGTAATACTTTTTTATAATGGAAAAATAAATCTCCCACCCTTGCAAAGGTGCCGTAAGAAATATTTGAGAGTGTCAGGGTCGAGATGGACGAGGGGCCTGAGTAGGGGAGCTCTGATGACAAGAGGGTGTTACTGGCTCAGGTGTAAAAGCAAGGGTGTGGGGGCTGGACACCAGGCCCAGCTGTTTGTGGGCCACTCCCATTCCCTGAGAGCTCACAGCTGAGGCAGGGAGGGACCCTTTCTCGCTGGTTGACTTTGAAGGTTACCTTGCTCATGAGTTCATGCATGTCATGGATGTGCTTTTGATTTGTGACATAAAGTACCCCCTTGTTTGACTTTTTGGACTTGGTATGAACATGTTTTCATAAAGAGTAGGTTTTGGGCAAGGCTCAAACCTCTGTACTAGGGTTTAAGAAGTTTTTTTTCTCTACCATGCCTAAAAAGAAAAAACCCACACCTGCTATATTTTACCCAGGGATTAAAAAAATAAAACAAAAAACTATACCCTTCACTGGAAGAAGCTCTTCAGAGGGGGTTGTAGAATGGATGGGCAGAGTCTCTGCAGGTCTCTAGTCTATGATCCAGTTTGTCTTCACTCAGATTATGTATTTTTGCATTCTAATGGAGCTGTAAAACTGTGCCATATACTTGATTTGTATAACTAGTATGTCAAGTGTGAGCAATGTTAATGTGGTGATATTGATTCATTTATTCTGCCTATTCATTTTGGGCTGGTTAAGGCAATATGCAGCCACTAGTTTTATTTTACTCTGGAGGTAGCTTATTATTATATAAGCAAAAGAAAAGGCTGGCTCTTAACTATGCCTGTATATACTATATCATCAGGAAAATATTTATAGTTCAGCTAATCTTGTTTAGGCCTGAAATGACCATGGTTTAATCACTCAATAAACAAGAGAAGCCATCGTGGTAGTTAATTGCGCCAATATTCCCGCTGAGATACAAGGGCAGAGTGCTCCCGGGGACCTTTCACAGCCCAGGACACCGAGAGCAGGGTGTGCATCCTTCTCCGGGAAGAGAATCGAGATGAGGATCCACTTAGGACTTGATTATTTCTCCAGCACATGCATCCACACGCCTAGAAGGGAAGCAGAGTTTTGCTTTAAACACATGTGCATATTTCCTGATAATTGTCTGCAAGTGGAAGTTCTGTAAATCATTGTCATAGTTTACGAGCTGCAAGGAAGACAGTGAAGCATGCTGAGGTTAAATGGCGTGTTCCTAGACCTCAGAGGTGAAACCTGGGGACACTTGGTTTCAAAGTACAGGCTCTGTCACCATGAAGTGTTGCTCCTTAGGAACTAATACTCTGTCATAATTTAGAAGAGTTTAAATAGTACTAGCATATATACTGTTTGTTTATTTTAATCCTTACCAGTGAATCCAAAGATTAATACATTAGAAAAGCAAAGGGTCATGCTTAAAAAATTCTTAACATTTTCTTCATTTATTTGACAGACTTATTGCACACCTACTATGTATCAGGCATTGTAGTGTGCACTGAGAGTACAGAATCTAACAAGATTCAACACCTTCCCTGAAGTGAAGACAGTGAGATCCCTGAGGGCTCAGCGTACAGAGTGAAGAAGAGTACGGTGTGTCCACAGCATGTCAGAGGAACACAGAGGGCTTGTGGGCTTTTTTGGAAGGAGAAGCAGAGAGGTATTCCCAGAAAAGTGGGTAACTGCACTGAGTTTTTAAGGATGAGAAGGAGGTTCCCATATGAAGGAGGGAAAGAAGGCAATCCTACAGGAGGGGCCTGTAGGTGAAGGTCAAGGTGATGATCTTTGAGGACTGCCCATCATTCAATATGTGCAGAGCCTAGTGGCTGAGGAGGTGGGTGTGAGGGAAGGAGGAATGGTGGTAAGTGAGGAGGCTTGATGGATAAACAGTGGTCATTTCAGAAAGAGCATGCCAGTGTATTCCAGGAGGAGCGAGGGCTTTGCCAATCATCCTATATGATGGGCAGACCTCTTCACATGGTTTGGAAGAGGCTGGTATGAGAGCAGATATAGGAATAGTCCAGATGAGTTAAGGCAAGAGCCTGAAGCAGGGCAGGCATTCTGGTGCGAGCAGAATGCGATAAGAAAGAAGTAGAACCTACAGGGCTTGGTGGATTGAAAGTGAACTGGGGACATGTCCACACCACGCAGCTTAGCTTTGTGCTGCCTGAGAGCCAAGATGAGAGAGCCACTGCTTTTCTTAGATAGAAAGATTTCTTAGAAAGAAAGAAAGAAAGCTTTTGTTGGTTCGTTTTCCCTTTTGCTAAGATAGGAAACGCATTAAAAGAGGCAGGCTAGATGATGGGGAACAGGAAAGAGGCTAATGGGTTGTATTCAGGGAATATTAAATTTGAGGTGTAAATTGTTTGGAGGAAATGGTACACAGATGGTTGAGTACTGGCTAGGAGCTCAGAAGCCTGCCTTGCCCGGAGATACCATCTGAGGAGACCTCAGCATAGGATTGCCATGTAAATGAGAAGGATGGATCCTCAGAGACCACACACATTTAACTGACGAGCAGAGCAAGAGGAGACCCAAAAGGGCAGAGATGCAGGGGGCCAGCCAGGACAGTGATGTTATGGAAGCCAGGGAAGGCAGAGTGTCAAGCAGAGATGCTCACCAGGGTCTGATACTGTAGTGGGTGCTTAGCACTGTCAGCATAGTATGAATGGTCATGAACATTTGTTACTATTGACTCTTAAGATCACAGAAGACCGGGACATGACAAGCTTGGAATGGTCAGGAAGAGCAATGAAGGGGGATATAGGATTGAAATGAAGACTTGAAAATATGTACAGAATTTGGATGATGGAGGGAAGGCAGGCTGACATCCCAAGTCGAGGTAACCGAGCACAATCATGGCAGGGACAAAGCGAAAATGGTTATGAAGAGACTATTCTAGTAGGAGCTGAGGACATGTGTTTGGACCTGTAGGCAGTGAGGGCCAGCTCTGTCCTCAGGGCCATTGCAGTCTGATCTCTTAGGTGAAGCCTTCTACAACCCCCATCCTGCCTTCCCTCTGCTCACACTGGGAGCCATCTGTTTTTCCTGATTGCCCATCATGCTTCATTCAGACCACCACTATGACACCTACCACTTTCTCTCTGTGCAGTTGCTGTTTGTTCACACTAGGTCTCCCCAGATGGACCCCAACTCCCCAGTTGCCAGGGCCATCGTTCTCCTTTGTATCTTTCATCCTGTGGCACAGTTTGGGCTCTGAGTGGTCAGTTAATGGATGCTAGTTGGAAGACTTGATCAAGTGGGAGCAGGTGGAGATCTAGCAGAGGGGAAGCACTCAGCTCCCACGGCTTCCTGTCTTGGTCAGGAAGTCATTTGCATGCTCTACCTACACCATTCAAAAAAAGACTTGTTCTAGCTGGTCTCTTCTTTTATCTACACTTTGTCTCCCTCACTCCTTTTCTCTCTTTCCCTCTCTCCATTTCTGTCTTCTTCCCTTCCTCTCTGCCTTCTCTCCCTCCCCACCTTCCCATCTTTTCCTTTCTATCCCCCCCTCTCCTTCTTTCTCCCTCCTCCTTCCCTCTCTCCCTCTCTCTTTGTTCCCGGCATCTTCTGTCTCTCTTTCCTCATATCCCAATTGCTATGTGTATGCTTGTTCTTATCAGAATGTGCCCAGAAGCCCATCAAATGTGCACTCTATCTTTATTTGGCCTGTACACACATAAAGGTGGCAGACCTTCGTTGGGCACAGTGTTCACTGTGGAATGTTTTGGATTTCACTTAGACCTATATGTAACATAGAACATTAGGAGGTAACAGGGCATTTCTCTCTCTCTCTCTCACACACACACACACACACACACACACACACACACATTTTGTTTGTTTGTTTGTTTGCTGGTTTTATATACATGTACATTTCCAAACACCTTTGGAAGTTTGAATCAGAATCTCTGTGTGTGTTTGTTGGGGGCTGGAACAGAGGAAGAGGAGGCTTGTGGACTTTTAATCGTTCTCAAGGTGGGTCTAAAATGCTATCCCCAGTTGAGTGCTGTCTTCAGGAGAGACTGAGGGTGTGTGTGTAGTGGGGAAGTGGGCTTTGGGTGCTCAAAGGCGTGAGGGGAAGTTCCTAGTTCATTCTTACTAGGATAACGTTTTACTGAATCTGCATCAAGCAGGAATTTGGGGAGAGTGTTTCAGTGAGCAGCCCTTTTCAGCCAGGCATGTAGGGGGACGCACAGAGACAGACAGACGCCTACTCTGTCTCATGAGAGGTCACCTCCTCAGGTATGTTTATCAATGGGCCATCACTGAGTAGCTTTTCAGAGTGCGACTCGGGAACCACACTGCCTGGGTTTTGATCCCACCTCCCGTTTAACCAGCTGTGTGACTCTCAGGAAGTTCCTTAACTGATGTCCACCTCCGTAAGCTGTGGGTTTGTCCTACTGGTCTTTATTATGTTGAAGTATGTTCCTTCTGTATCCAATTGGTTGAGGGACATATATGTTTTAATTAATATAAGTGATATCAAACCTGGCAGGTATCAATATAAAAAGCACTTTGTTAAAAAATTAAACTCTAAAACAAGTATCTGAGATTTCTGAACCTGGAAGAGGAAGAGTCCTTTTTTTTCACCCTAGCCTTTGTGGAACTTTGGTGTGAATATGGGCTTTATGGACAGAGCAGAATGAAGATCCCAGGCTGCCGAGTTGGAAAGACCTGGCTGAGTTAATGTCACCCGGTGTCTGTGGCTGCAGGCCATCACTGATGCCCCTGGGACCCAGTTCTCTCACCTGCACGTTGGTTCAGAAGCTATAGGATTCTGGGAGAATCCAATGGAAAAATACAAGTTACTACAGGGTAATTTGTAAATTTATAAGCAGCTCTTCAAGTCCCCTTTCTTCCCTCAATTTACATTTTTTCCTCTAACCTTCTTTCTCTCCCATCTTTGTTCTTACTTAGAACAAACCATTGAAAATCAGTCAAATAACCTTTTTATTCAGGGAAAATTCTCCCTCGCCCCTTATTTGTTTAAGGATCTGGCTTTGAGTTTGAGCTGGAAAGTGTCCTGGTCTTATGGTAGCCACAGACTTGAACCATTGTCCGTGGCCTGCATTAAGGGCTGCGAGGAAGGATTACAGTATATATTTGTTTATGACAAGCCTCTTTGGATTTCTTCAAGGGATGTTTGTATCATCTGTGATTCACAATGAGAGAGATTGCCAAATACAAAGGAGTTGGGCTTTTCGGGTCTAGTTACTGTTTTGATTGGCAAACAATGCAGCCTCCTCACCCACCCTCTTTTTTATTACAGCCAATGATTGCATAACATTTTCAGATTAGATTTTTTTTGGAAAGCTGATTGAGACACGTGGCTCTAAAGGAATCCTCATAGAAACTTAGGACTCTAAGGGAATTCAAGAGGAAAACCATTCCTCTTGCTTGCATCCAGCTAGGTCTGCCTTTAAATTATCTAAGGAAGATGTCGAAGATATTGGTAAGCCCTTCTCTTTTGAAGATTGAAGGCCATGTCCACTTTCTCCTTAAAACCAAATTCAAAGAAACTTTTTTGAATAGCTGAATAGATCTTTTAAATTAATGACACAGAGCGTGGCTCGCATTTCCATGAACAGTGTGGTTCAGGAGTGTTGCTGCCTAATCACCTTGGTGTCTTTAAAGTTAAACAGCAGGAAGGATGCTTGGACTTTGAAAACACAAGGATCTGCTTTCACTGTTTATTGTGTCTATTGATGCAGTCGTGGTGGAATTTGCACCCCTTTGGTGTTCCACTGCTTTCATTTGTGGGCTCGTCCTCAGTGGGCTTTCTCTGTGGCTTTTCTTGTGGTCTGGTTCAGAGTATTTCTCTGCAGAGGGATTGTACATTGACTTCTGACTGGGGCTCCGTGATATGTCTGACCTGGGACCACTAACATTTAGTCTCTTATCCTGAGAGTTCCTAGACTCACCAGTGGTTTAGATTCGACTTTCAGACCCTATGAGGGTCCTCTCTCAATTGTGAATTCTTGGGGATACCGTTCCTTTCTCTTCTCTTCTTTTCCACCCAGAGTGCAAACAGAGGCGAGCATCCTTCCTATCTCATTGTGCTAGAGGGTAGGCTTCGTTTCTAGTTCCTCCTTTCAAAGTAGCCCTGGGAACGTCTTGGCTTTGCATGGGGCCCTCAGTTATCATTCCACTCTACTTTTGGGTCCAAGGTTAAACCTTCAACCCTCTTAAGCCTTTAAAACCCAACTCCTGGGCTTTCTGCCCTCACCGCCCTGGGCTGTCTCAGCGGCAGCGCGAGCTCACCACTTCCTTTCCTCTTTCTTTTTGGCCTCTGGATGTGACCTGTTCTCTCTCTGAGCTCAACCAAGATTGTAAAATGATGTTTATTATCTTTCATCCAACATTTCTCGGCATTTTCTGCTGGGAAAGTTTTCAGGGTGATCGAATACTCGGAAGTTGAAGATGGATGATTTGGGTTAAAGTACCAGCGCTGCTGAATCAAGCCCCTCGCTGTGTCTAAGTGACTTCACCTCTCTGAGTTTCAGCTTTTGCCTCTGCCAAGGTGGAGGGACTTAAGAACCTCACAGGTCCCCCCACATACTGAAAAGCTTTGTAAGAAAGCAAGTTCCCCTTGTGAAAACAGCCTGCAGGGCATGCTGTTGGTGCCCTGCCAGGCCTGTCTCTGGGTGGACGCCCTGCCCTCAGGCCCCAGCTTCTGTGAGTGTGCATTGCTTAGGCTCACAGCTGCCCTTTTCTGAGGAACTGCAATCCCAGACTCTGCTTCTCGGGAACTTAACCCAAGACATCATCACAATGCTTATTTAAACAAGTGCTCATGGTTCTCTAAAGTTCAGGTGGAGTTTAATAAACCAGTGAATCAATGAGCTACTGTCACATTTTTGTAATTACCCAATGTTTTGCTATCCTAGTATTTTTACTTATGAGCACACATGCATGTGTGAGTTTATTTGAGACGCCATAGAACTTGGCTTTGGTGGGTCTGGGCATAAAAATATATGTAGGAAAGATTATCTAGACCAATTCAGTTCAGAATTAAGGACTAAGGCTTTTAGAGACCACTTTAAGACACACATTAATTGTCTCTCTGTGTGTGTCTCTCTCTAAAAGATGAGAATTATGGAGAATTTTTTATATCCTCTCTCGTATCTCAATTGTAGCCAGATTTGGCAGAGCTCTGTATCGAGGGCCACAGTGGAAGAAAATACTCACGTGTTACCCAAGAGTCTGTGCTTGGGAAGCACCAAGAGATTCAAAAGACAAGGTACATATGCTCAGGCATGAACATGGCCCTTTACCCAAATAAACAAGAACAATTTTAGAACGGAAATTGTGAACTTAGAGTTCCAAGATGAGCGGTGGACACAGAGGGAGGCTGTTTCAAACCTTTACCAGGACAAATTCTGATGGACAGCTCTGAGCTTCGTTTGCCTCTTCTATTACATGGTAATAATTTTATAAGGATTAAACACCTCTGATCCATTACCTGCTATAGGCTCTCAATAAAGGGTAATTCTTTTTTTTTATTGATGGTCATAATGGTATGAAAAATTTCACAATCATCACCATTTCCATCATCATTAGAGAGTGTCTTCACAATAAGTGGTAATAAAGGCCTGCAGCTCTGGTTCTTGGAGTCTGCAGAATAAGAGAATGTGGCACTTGTTGACTTTTCTGATAATAGGATTTTACGCCAGGGAAGCCTGTTATGCCATTGATTCATAGACAAGAATAGTTCTGTCTCCCACCCCCTCCTTTCTCAATTTATTTTTACTTCCCCTCTTGGAAAGTGAAGAGTGAAAGTTTAGGTATGGTACCAAACTGAATGCAGGAATCCTGATTTCCAGTTCTTTGCCTTTAATGTGATGTTCTGAGGTGCTGTGACAGTTCTCCATATATTGCCCAGAGTTCATGTTCATTTTTGGAAACCATCCCTAACAAAATGTATATACAGTCTATCATTAGTCCTGTGGATTTTACTTCTTAATTACCTCTTGAGTGTCATTATTTTTGTCCAATTCTAATTTTGACACCATAGTGTAAGCCACAATATTCTCTGCCCTTCAAGACTATGGAACAGGTACTGCCAGGGCCAGCTCTGCCTGCCATGGTGTCTGGGCACTGGCCTTCTTGATTTTGCCCTGCTCTGTCCTGCCACAGGACCTTTGCACATGTGGTACCTCTGCAGGAAAGGCTGTTACATTACTTAACCCCTACTCATCCCTCAGATTTTAGGAGAGCCTTCCTTGAATTCTTGACGGGATCAAATTACCTAAGTATATGCCTTCCTAGCTCCTTATCACCCTCCCCACTTGAGTATATGCCCCATGAGGTCAGAGGAGATGTCTGGTTTGGGTCTCCACTCTATCCCCAGGGCCTGTAAGGGCCTGGCACCCAGGATCAATCAATATTTGTTCATAAGAAAATTAAAGGTAATGAGGGAAATGCAGGAACTGAGCGATATGTCAACTGGCCCACTCTTGGGCACCCCTTGTACAACTCAGGAGATGACTCTGTGACTCTCTGGGCCACTCTCACATCAGGAGGGATCAGGTGGAGGGGCTGGTGGAGAGCTTTGTCGCTGGTCCTGTTGCAATCTCAGAAATGGAGTGGTGGAAACTCTTCTTCCCTTCCCATTCAGGAGACTCAGTTTGTTGTGCTTCTCAATTCTACCTGTGAGACTATCCCTTCTAAATGCTCACTGTGCAGCTCGGTGTCCTCAGCTGTCTTCCTGCACTGGGAAGTGGGGGTCACCGGCTTCTGCCCCTCACCCTGGAGCAGAGCCCTCTCGGTCACCTGCTGCAGGACTTCCTCTGGTGACTACAATGTCACACTCAAGGGCAAGGTGGCCTGGTCCACCGCTACTTGTTTGCAAGGCTTAATGAGTGAGTACTGCCTATAAACAACTTGCATGAAGTTTGTGCCATAATTATATTTAGTCACTAAACAGATGAGGCTTTTTGGAAAAGTGTTTCAGAGGAAGAAGTCATAGCTGGAATTTTATAATTTGTTTTCTGATGAGTGTCAAAGACATTTGTCTTTAACATTCATGTGAGTGTATGATACACTTCCAATGTGGATGATTTCGTATTAGTTTGAAACCTGAGTTCAGGTTTGTAAGACAAATATTTAATAGGAAATATATAAAATTATAATTACGATGTGTTTTTCCAGTGTACTTGATGTTTATACATACATAGGTATACATGATTTATAAAATAAAACATTTTTTAATATTGTAAAATTATACTTGCAAATGTGTGAAATTTTAAGTTTTAAATATAGCATTTTTTCACTGTGCTGTTCTTCATGTATGTGTATATATTCATTTTTGGATTTCCCTATAACCAGAATTCTCTCACAGAGAGTTGGTATAAACATGTGCATAAAACATACCATTTTATGGAGCTAAGGGTTTCAAAATGATCTCCCAGATAATTCTGTTTATTTGCTATCTCACTTTTGAAGGGTATTCTTTAGTACCCCAAAGTCATTAAGCAGTTTGGTTGTTTATGTAAATGGCTTCAAGGGATTCTGCAGAAGAATTATTTCGGTGTTTGTTATGTTCTGTAGAAATGTTCATAAATCATGTTAATTAGAAAAGGAATGGGAAATGAATAATCTGCCTGCAAATTTGGTTCCGTGATCAGTCATCCAAAGTCAATTGGGAAAAAGCCCGAGATATTGGAAAATCAGTGGAAGTTTTTTGTTATGTTTTGTTTTTCTTCTAAAAGGTATGCAGAAAAGACATGAGATGGGGTGGGGGATGGTTTTCTCTGAGCAACAGAGTTTTGGAAGTCATTTGATTGTAAATGAAAATAGCAATAAAGTGCTGAGGATCTCTGGCATGAGTTTCCCAGCAAAGGGACCTCGTCTCTTCTTGAGGGCATTCACATTTGGAGAGGAAATTGGAAGCTGATGTAATTTTCCAGCACTGTTCAGAGTCCAGGCTTCAAAGTTTCATTTTCTTAAACTTTTCATATTCCTTCAAATCAGCTGGCACTTTGGAAATTTTGACCTCACTCTGTTGTATCTTGAAACCTGAGTGAATATCCAGAAATCTCCGATTATGAAGGAGGTCAGACACATGTTTTATAACTTCAAGACGTTCTTTACAATGTTATCTCTACAAGGAAACTCCATGCAGCCAGGGGAGACGTTAACCGAAGGAGCCTCCTTTGGGTGCCCTGAGCAGCTCTTGGTCTCTCTTCATTAGCTTCACAGAAGTGCTAGAGCTCATTCAGGGGGCAAATGGGGACTCAGGTTTACAGGGCTGGAAGTAGTTTGCTTGAAATACACACGGAGGCTAGCAAAAATACTAAGGGACAAGTTTTCTTCTTGTCAGCGTTTGCAGGGTAACTGCTCGTTCATTTGAAAGCAAAGACGCTTAACTGTTTCTAATCTGAACCAAGTTTATCTAGACTGAATTTTGAGGAGAACATTGAATTTGGTTAACTTTTGCTCTTGTGGACCCATTTTTTTAAAATTGAGATATGATTTATATATAACATTGTATTAGTTTCAGGTTTATTCAGGTTGAATTTTGAGGAGAACCTTGAATTTGGTTAACCTTTTTGTTCTTGTAGGCTCATCCTTTTTAAAATTGAGATGTAGCTGACCTATAGCATTATATTTGTTGCTGGTATAGAACATAGTGATTCAGTATTTGTACACATTGGGAAATGGTCACCACAGTGAGTCTAGTTAACATTGGTCACCACACATAGTTACACATTTTTTTCTTACGACTTTTTCTTTTCTTTTAAGATTGACTTTCTTAATCTGGCCAATTTTTGTAGCATTGATTCCATCATTAAATGATTATAAAATATTGCTATCCAAGCTTACTCTTGAAATTAAAATGGGAGAGGATTTACCTTCCCAATATCTCTCATGTGTTTCCTTTTCTCTTTAACGTCTTTGTGTCGAAGTAGCTCAGTATTGCGATTTTTAGGATGTAAGGGAGGGGAGCAGTGGAGAGACCTCCAAAGTGAGGGAGGGTCACTTTGTGGAAACCCGGGGAAGCCCTTCCTTGCGGGTCTGCTCAGTACCCCGTCAGCTGCCCAGAGAGGGATACACTAACTTCTTGGCAAGTAAAGCGATGCTGCGGTTCAGGCAGGTGACTGGAAAAAGCATCTGATGAGGTCTCTGCTGCGTGGCTTGGCTGGGATGGAGAGATGCTCTGTTTTCCTCATTGTCCTCACCTCTCTGGGCCTTCAAAGGAGATGTGGTGGAACGGAGGGAAAGTTAAGGACTGGAGTCAAGGGTTTCAATTCCAAGTCTCTTGCCTCAGCCTTTGTTTCTTTGGGGCAGAATGGGGACAATAATGAAGTTCTGAGAATTTGATGTCTGTTGAAAGCACTTGTTGCCTCGTACATGTGCAGTAGATACTAGTTTTCTTCTCTGGTCTAGAGGTTAGCAGGTCAGGAGTCAGGAGACAGGAGGCTGGCACAGCAAGATGAAGTGTGCCAAGGGAACTCCGGGTCAGGTGTCACACGGGGACACTTATTGAGGTAGCTGTAGGTGCATTTAGCTAGGCTATTTGGCTGGGTTGGGTGAGAAACAGGAGGGAAAGGTCGTATTTTCACATTCGGAAACTGTGATGGGTGGCCTGTAACCACAATGTCACAGATGCTTGTATCCGAGAGAGATGACAAGGTCCCCGTGGATGAATGTATATGAAGAGGATGGATATCAGTGCTGAGCTTTTAAAGACACTGGACAGGAACATGAGGAGGCCCCCTGAACTCCATTTCTGCCTGAGAAGCAGCCAGCCAACGGGGAGGATTGAGATGCTGTTGGGATTTGTAGCCCCGTGCTGCGGCCCGCTGGACGAATGCGCATTCGGGGCAGTGGACAGCGGGTGCTGATGGGAGAACCATGTTGGCAGGTAGGGCTGAGGCTGCCGAAGAGCAGACACCCTTGTCCTGAAGGGGCTGGAGTTCCTGTAGGTGTTGTCAAGGAGAAAGATGTCAGGAGAATTAATGCTGGAATCCTTGGGTGTCAGCCCACCAAGAGGGTATTCCTGGCAGACCTTGAGGGAACCGAGTGCCTGTGTGTGAGCAGGGGCTCCATGGGGGTGGTACAGCTTCTTACCCTGCCGCTCCAGTCCTCTGACTTTAGGAACAGCAAGAGCAGCAGGCACCTTGGTCTTCCACCCTCCTGGGCCCGTGCTTTCTTATCTGCATTTTCTCTGATGTTTTGTGCCAGTGCAGGGCACCCAGGGGGTGATGGCTTTTGCTCAGTCCCAGTGAGGGGAGTGACTTTTCACCCCTCCCTGGAGGAAGCAACCATTCTTACCTGGAATGGGGATGGGGTGGTTGAGAGGGCTTCTTGGTCCTTCCCCAGTGGCATGCTGATTTTGTCGTGTCAGAGCAGGGTCAGCTCTGGAATTTGGGCAGTTTCTTACCCTGTCACAGAGGCAGATGGCTTTTATTTGACTTTTATTTTATATCAGAGAGGGCTTGGGACACAGGCAGGTTTTGTAGCAGTCCATTATGAACTGAATGCTTGTGTAAGCCACCTCACCCCAATTCGTATATTGCAACTCTAGCCCCCAATATGATGGTATTAAGAGGTGAGCCCTTTAAGAGGTAATTAGGGTTAGATAAGGTCACGAGGGTGGAGCCCCATGAAGGGATGAGTGTCACTAGAAGAAGAGGAAGAGACACCGGAATGGTTTCTCTCTCCACTGTGCAGGAAGGTGTCCAGGACAAAGACCCTCACCAGGAACCCAATCTGTTGGCACCTAGATCCTGGACGCTCCAACCTCCAGAACTGTGAGAAATAAGTGCTGGTTGTTTAAGCTCCCTCAGTCTGTGATTCTCTGTTCCAGCGGCCCGAGCAGACGAAGACCCTGTCCTGCACGTGTACCTGGTCACCCGTACTCACAGAAGTACTGGTGACCCACCTAAAGGGCTCATGGGCTTCTCCAGAACTCCCACACCGCTTCACACCTCAGCGAGGTCTAGGCATGAAGGGCATCCCTCAGGTCTTGGCTCCGTCCCCAGAGATGAAAATGCTTGTCATGAGCATTTCGGTGGAGGCCTGTGGAAAAGTATCGGGAGATGGGGGCCAGACAGCCCTTTGCAGGGATCGGGATTTCCTCAACCATCCCACTAACGCACACAGACTTGGTGAAATCTCAGTTGTTTGCTTCTCCCCTGCCTTTCTGGCTGCCCCTCGGCCTCCCCAGCTTCTCAGGATGAGGCGCTTACTGTGTCTTTCCTCCGCCCCCAGGAGGCACGCGCCTCCCTGGTGAATCTGGTTCACTCAGATGCCTTTTGCCCTCAACATTCTACTGAGCTCCAAAAATGATGATTTTTTTTTTTTTGGTGGATGACCTGTTTTTCTTTTTCTTATGGTTAGGTGGGAGCAGCATTCCCTGGCAGCTGTCTATATCAAGCAGAAACAGATCTGGGGATGAGATTTAGAAAGCAAAAGCTCAGAGCTGTGATCAGTGCATCGCAGTATCGTTGTTTCTTGCAGGCCTAGCTTTTCCTACACATCTCAGCCCGAACCAGGCTCTCTCGCTTCCAAACTCTCCCACCACTCCCGTGGCTAGTCCTTCGTCAGGGAGTCTCAGGGTCAGAAGCCCCCAGGAGTGTCATTTTGCGCGTTCCCACATTTTGCTCTGATGTTTGCGTGTACGGCCAAGTGGCGTCATTCCAACAGTCGCCTTGACCTTTTATTTAAATCTTACGTTGTTCGGGACAGTGCATACATCTAGAGCTGTGCTGCTCTGTGTCAGTCGGAGTCCGCAACAGGGTCATGTGCAGAAAACTCACAGTTGGTTTGATGGGGAAGGAATGTTCCCTGCTGGAAGACAGGGAGGGAACAGAGCCATCTGATCTGTTTTGGTCGCATTTTTCAATGCATTGCCAGAGTCAATTTTAGGATGTAGTTGGGTTCAATTAGTAGCTAGAAGAGACAACCCAGTAGCCAGAAGTAACCGGGACATAACAACTTTTGAACTCTGACCGTACGACTGAACGTTATGGCTGACCATCTTGGGGTTAAAAGGTTAGGAAGGGGGCGGAATGAATAGTGATGTATTTTTAGTCTGTTTAGAATTATAGCTGCTTTGGAAATTTTTGGTACACTGCCATGGATCAGGATTAAAATAAAAGCCATAAATGTGGTTCCCAAAATGTCTTTTGACACTTCATTATATGGTTTGCTATTGGTTTTAGCAGTAGTGCATTATCTGAATTGATGTAAATAGTATTTATGTTTCTCTTGTCCTGTGAATAATAAGTATTGTATGTAGACATTTCCGTTTCTATTACTTAAATAGATCACCACAGCAGTTTGGTACAATGTTGCCATGCACGTAATTACTGCATGGCTATTATAAGAAAAAATGTGTGGGTAAAATCAACCCTGCTATTTGGCTGTGTCTGAACCTTACTGACCATCTGCTAAGAAATATGGGGTCAAACTACGGGTAGTTCTGGCATTGGCCTCTTTGGAGATGGGTTCAGTTCTTCTCTCTACAATCCCAAAAATGCCATAGGAGGTGTTACCAGAGAAAAAGCAAAAAAAAAAAAAACACCCCAAACCCAAGCCCACCAAATTGTTACTTCCAGCACTGTGCTTTGCCAGTAAACCTTACTCTGAGGTTAAACTACTTCTTTTAAACCATGTCCCTTCATATACATCATTATGAGTGACAGATCACCAGTGAAGCTACAAAATAATCCTGCAGAGTTGGGAGTGTTATATCCTAATTAGTCTGCATTAAGTCATAAAAGAAATTTTGACATATATAATGTAACATTATTGAGCCTTTGCAAGCTGACATTTCCATGTTGTAAAAGGGTACACCAGTTTGTCAAAGACATTGCCTTTGTAGGATGATTGTGTCAGGTACCTATTGCTGCAGGAATGCTCTATAACACCCAGTCACAGGAGCTCACTAATGGTCAGCCGGGCAGTTCATCTGGTCTCATGTGGAGGGCTCACTCACCTGTTCGTGGTCAGCTGGGAGCTGGTTGTTCTGGAAGCATCTGAGACAATTTGGTTCTCCCCTACAAGGCCTTTCATCTTCAGAGGACTAACAATGGGCTGTTCTTCTGGCAGTAGCAGCATACTGAGAGTGCGGAAGGGCAGAAGGCCATTTGAGGCCTAAGCTTCAAACCAGCACACTGTTGCTTTCACTGCATTCTTTGGCAAAAGCAAGCCACAAGTCAAGCCCAAGTTCAAAGGTGGGGAAAGAGATTCTACTTCTTAATGTCATGTGGCAAAGAATATACACATAATAGGATTGGTGGGAATTGGCACCAAATTTACAATCAGGTTGTTGCTGCTTAACACATTTCCTAAAGCTTCAGTGATATGAAATAATAACTTACTTTGCTCACAGTGTTGTGGTTCAGGCATTTGGGAAGGGCTCAGATGGGCAGTTCTCCTTTGGGGGTTATCCAAAGATCAGTGGGGCATCCGGTGGCTCCCCACGTGGCTAGCAGTTGGTGCCTCTGCATGGCTTTCCCAACGTGTAGGTAATCATACGTCTTACTTGATGATGGCTTCCTTTAGAACGAGTTCCTGAGTGAACCAGTCAGGAGCTGAATGTCCTCGAATAATGTAGCCTGGGGGAGGCCAAATGTCTTTGCTTCCAGTGCCTTCTGTTGGTAACAACAAGACACTGATGTCAGCTCAAGTTCAAGGGGAAGTGAAATAAATGCCCCACCTTGGTGCAAGGAGTGTTGGAGAATGTGCAGCTATGTTTAAAAATCTCCATAAATCTACCATAGTTATTGATGGGAAGAAATTAGTCTCTCATTCTAGGATGTTAAGTCACAGTGCTTCTATTTTTCTGTCCCTGGCGCTCATCATTCCCATCATAATAGTGCACTCACAATTTACATGCTCAGATTTTTTTTCTTGTTTTGTACAGTTCTGTTAATTATAAAGTAATCCAGGAAATGGTTAAGGGTAGCTATGTGTTTCATTCCAAATTCCCAGTGATCTTTAAGAAAATGCATACATCCATACTTTCTATATAATTTAATTACTGTATGTATTTGTGCTTTAGCTTTTTTCACGTTATTTTATGTACATAAAATGCTTGTAATTTTTATTTTAATTATCTAGGAGTTCATCGAGTTAATTGGCTTAGCAGTTTCTCAGCTTGGGTATCTTGATTATTTGTAATTCCACTAACTTGATCGCACCGTGTATTGGATATCTATTGCAATGTAGCCAATTACTCCAAAACTTAGCAGCTTAGAACAATAACCATTTATTACTGCATGTGGTTTCTGTGGGTCAGGAATCCAGAGTGGCTCAGCTCTTCATTATGTCACTCGTGAGGTTGCAGTCCCATCCTGGGCTGCACTGGGGCCACAGGATCCACTTCCACCTTCACTTAAGGGGCAGCTGGCAGGGGCCTTAGTTTCTGGCCACACGGATCTCTTCCTAGGGCTGCCTGTGACATGGCAGCTAACTTTTCCAAGTGAGTGATGAGAAGGAGAGAGAGAGAACCTGAGTGGAAGCTGTGTATTTTTTCAATAACCTAATCTTGAAAGCGATATACCTTCCTTTCTGTCCTATTCTATTAGTCACAGACCGACGCTGGTTCCTTGTGGGAGGGGACTGCTCATGGGCGTGAATGCCAGGAGCCCGGGGTTGCTGACAGGGTCATCTTGGAGCTGGGATGCTATACATTGCCATTGCTGTAGACGGCATCCACAGACTGGTTTTTAAGGGTGAGTGGGAAGGAGGTACGGACTCTGGGCACACCCCCTTAAAGTGGAATCACCAGATCATAGATATCAGCAATTCAGCGGCACTCCTTTTAAAAATTGTAAAGTGTTGTTATATTTTTTTTGCATTGTAAGGTTTTTTTGTATTTTACATAATTTCATTACAGTGTTAATGTGTACATAAAATGCTTGAAAACATTTTACAAAGCACGCTGTTGCCGGTGGACTTCCAGAAAGTGCCCCAAGCAGGTTCTGGTTTGGGAGGAGGAGAGCTGAGAGTGAGGGAGACGGCTGGGTTCCCTCATACCCCAGAATCGCTCCATTTTTTTTTAATTTAGTGCCTGGTTTCCATAAATTAGGCCACTGCCCCCAAGCTAATATAAGCCACTACCATTAATAGTTCCTTTAACGGAAGAAATTTTAATTGGCAAGAAACTTGACCGTTACAAAATGTCCTTGAGCATTCATGCGAAGTTACAGTGGGGCTATCTTTACCACGCTGGAGGCAGCACAAAGGAAATGTGCTCCCGACCCTCGCACAGACAGGGCTGCTCTGTGGCAGGTGATTTTTAAAGCCTTTATTACAATCTGTGAACTAATTTAATATGTTATAAATGAACACTCGGGCGTTTTGTGAGTTCACACCACCCCCTTGGCCATTTATGTGAGATAAAATATAACGGATTCATTTTCATGTCTGTAAAAATCTTTTCAGCCTTTCTTTCCAGAAATACATCTGGATTCATTTACATGATGCACTTTCAATCATTTCAAAATTTAATAAATTTTATAGCACCTTCCGTGTTGTGGGCGCTCGATAAATTACCATTACCAAGTTAAATGATGGGGTAATAAGGACAGGACTCTGGTCGTTTATACTAATGACAAGGTTTGCATTTATAATGAAGTCCTGGCCACTGAGGGCAGGAGGCGCACCTGTGAGGGGCCGGTGTGAGGAAGGGCTGCCTTTTAAAACTTGCCATAAGGATTATGCTGTGCAAATAAACTGAACCGTGTGTGGGTGGTCCTCTCTCTGCCCCCTTCTGCTTTTAAAGACTTAGAAGAGCTGCCAAAGTACCTATAGAAGGTGTTTGATTTAAAAGGTTTAAAAGGAAACACTCCAGTTTGCCTTCTTGTAGGGGCATGCGAGCCAGCAGAGTTTGCAGCTGCCTGGAGGGATAAAGAACAACTCTGAGTATTTAATAGCATTTAAAAAAAAATCATGCCAAGAAGGCCTTTGACCAAGAAATTCTTACAGATTTATGGCTCCTGGTGCCTGAACTCCATCTGTGACACCAGAGTTACAATTCTGTAAGCGCCTCACCCTGAGGCTGATCCCGGCGGCTTCTGGGTGCGCCAAGGGCCCAATGCAGTTTGCTGCAGTTGTGTGTAGACCTCAGAAAGCCAAGATGATTATTTGCAGATTTGCAGAATCTCTTCTTGATTTTTCACTTTCTCTTTTTTACAAGGAAACTCTCCAGGGCACACAGCGCAACAGGATCTGAATGGCAGTGCGTTCTCTTTGACGTAGTTCCTCAGGGGTTGTGGGAGCCTCGCCCATGTGGAGTGGGTAGGGTCAGCCCAGGTCATTTCTGCTCCTGGGTTGGCAGCTGCCTACCTGGGCCAGGAATACAGTAAGCTACTCCATTAAGGATGGCTTTATATGTTAGAATGTGTGTGTGTGTGTGTGTGTGTGTGTGTGTGTGTGTGTGTGAATGATAAAATGTGTTAATAGTTTGTAATAATAAGACTGAAAGCAACATTTCTGTCCATCAGAGGCACTTGTTAAATTATGGTATGCCCACACTGTGGAATACTATGCAGCTACAAACAGCATGTACTAGTAAGGGATGAATTTTTATAGCCATCAAGTGTAAAGACAGGAGTATATACTTATTTGCTTGAATAGTATAACATTTCCTAGAAGGCTGTAGGAGGAGCTAATAATATTGTTGCCTCTAAGGAGGGATGTAAGTAGGTGGAAGACAGAAGTGAGAGGGATACTGTTCATTGTATAACCTTCTGTGACCTTTGAATCTTGAACTAAGGAAATAAAATGAAAAAATATATTGAAAAACCTGTTGAAACAAAGCTTGGTGGAAGTGAGACTTGGGATGAAAGTGAACCCCAAGAGTGCAAAGGATCAAGCACTCTTCTCCCCTTTTTTTCTTTTTACTGTCATATTCCCAGTGCATTGTGTCTGGCACGTGGTAAATCTTTAATAGATATTTATTGAGTGAAAAATACTGTGTGGAAGATCACCCTTCAATTTTATTTTAAAATATATATTAATTCTTTTTTAAAAGATTTTATTTATTTATTTTTAGAGAGAGGAGAAGGGAGGAGGTGAAGAGAGAATATCTATGTGCGAGAGATGTATCAGTTGGTTGCCTCTTGCATGCCCCCTACTGGGGACCTGGGCCGCAACCCAGGCATGTGCCCTGACTGGGAATTGAACCTTCAACCCTTCAGTTCGCAGGCTGGCACTCAATCCACTGAGCCACACCAGCCAGGGCTATATATTAATTCTTAAAAACCAGTGCCATTCAATATGAAAATTGTCTTGGTCAGAAAAAAAATAAAAACAAAAAGTGGAATTCAGGAGGACAACTTGTTTGGTCAAAAGAAAGTGAGTTTGGGTTTGGAAACATTTTTTTTTTTCAGTGTTTCTCAACAGTTTTCCTATTCTGTCCAAAGTTTTGCCTTTGGATTTAAATAGTCAATTATGGAAACTGAAATTATAGAATGAGAGAATTTTATCGCCAAAGGGTGGTCATGGATTTTGTAGTTACAGACAGGCTGAGTCCTGCGTCCACTCCTCTTTTTTCCCACCGTGCTCGGGTCCCCACCTTCCTCCCTGCCTCCCGTGTGGGACAGTTCATTGCTCGTGAGCAGTAGACATGATGGCCTCCCACGGGAGTAAACTCTCTAAGGGGGCTTGCCTATGACCTGCCGGTGCCGTGATTTTGCAATGCAGGGGACTGTTGCAGGGTGCCTTGGGATGGGCTAGACCCATGTAAATGAGTGGTCGAGTTTGCATTCTCTGTTGTTTTCACCCAGATTTGCATGCTTGAGTTGAAATGCAGTTGAAATTAGCTTGAGAGGCCAGTGATTTGTAATGCACCATTCCCTAATTGGTCCCACAGTGTGAATTCCGACCAACCAGTCACCATTTGGGGTTAATGAGTGACAGCTGATACTGGCAAGGTGAAGTACGATTGTGACACCCAGGCAGACGGGTGGACTGCACAAAGAGGGGACACTTGTGCCCACTTGAGGGGTGTTTTTGTCTTGGGTAGAAGAAAATTAAGTTCCAAATTAAACATGTATTACTGAAAGGAGAGTTAGGGCACAATGGAAATGTTCGTTGTGACCCCTGGGGAGGGCTGCTGTACGAAGTCTGACATGTGAAGCGAGTGTATAGAGTTCTATGCAGCTGTCTGTGTGTGTTCTGCAGCTGATCTTAGATGAAATAAAAGTGTTCTGAGTGGAAAAACAAAACAGAACAAAGGAGTGATGCTATCAAATGCATAGTCATGGGTGTAGGAAGAATGAATTGTAAAGTATTACACAATTAAGGTTTACAACTAGTTTACAACTAGGTTTACATGTAAGAAAACCAAAGCTGAGATTACATGACTATTATATAGTAGCGACTGAGAATAGGATATAGAACATTGATTTTCTTTTTGTTGAATTTAAATTTTTTAAACATTCAGCTCATCAGTGGGATCATGAATGTTCCTTAAGGTGATAGTCTATCTGTCTTTTGGGCTTAAGGACGGAAATAGCGTTTTCCTCCAAACTATGACCCCCAACAGATGCAGCATTTTACAATATATACTATCTTGCCTTGAAGTCATGGCTGTTAGGATCTTAAATTTGGTGCTGTCAGAGTTAACTGCTTATAAACTTACAGATTCCCAGGCGCCACTGCTAGGGATCCTGGTTCAGTAAATTAGGATTGGAGACCAGGAATATGAATGGTCTTCACAGATGCTAGGAGGTTGGGATGCAGGTGACGTATGGACTACTCTTTCAGAAAACCTGTTCCAGAGTTTCTAGTTTTTTGTTGTTTTTCTCTTTGCTATGTAAAGACTAGCCTTTACTAGACAACAAAGCCAAGAAATATTAATGCTGGGTCAGCAAGTTATAGCCTACAGGCCAAATCTAGGCCTTCTTCCTACATTTGCAGAAACAAATAAATAAATAAAGTCTCATTGGCACACAGCCACGCCCATTTGTTTATGAATTGTCTGTGGCTGCTTTCCCGCTATAGCAGCGAAGTGGTTGGGACAGAGATGGTATGGAGCTGCTAAACATAAACTATTTCCTGTCCGACCTTTTACAGAAAAAGTTGGCCAATCACCAAGGTAAAGGATGAATGTGTACCTTTAAGTATAGGTTGCATTGATTTTCCTGAGAACAAATAAGACCTTCACCACAAGACTTTGATATTTAGCCAGTCAGTCAGTAGTCTGTTTCCACTAGCCACAAAAACTGAAAAGACCCAGAATGGAGTAAATTTAAAATAGAAGAGTAAAGTGACATAGATCTGGAAGGGCAATACCTGTTGCAGGCTGCTAAGATGAATTATCTATTTCACTCACCGAAGTGTGACTTGCAGTGAGGGGCACACCTGGACCCTGCTGGGTTTGACCCTTGGCGTGCACACAAGACTTGTTCTAACCTCACTTTTCATTGGGAGCGGACAGGTGCATTAACTAACCTAGAAAGGGGTAGTACACAGGCTTCATTTTCCATCGAGAGAGAATGCTGTCCCTAATGCAGCGAGTGGGAGATGGATTTCTTGGCTTTGATAATCAAGCTGGCAAAGCAAATTTGGTTCCAACATTTTAATGAGAGAGTGTGGGTGGCCAACAAATTGCAGGTTCAGACATAAATGTTTCAAACGTGGGTGGCTGGCTTTTAACCCCAGGGCAAATTCTGTGATTGGTAGGAGGTTTTAGGCTGGTAGCCAAGTTCAAAGAGTATTTGCCAAATATTAAGAAAAATGTGAACTACTCTAAGCAATATTATATAATTTGAGGACAGGATTATGTTATTCATTGAATATGGTTGGGATGATAAAGTATGTGAGCCCATTCGTATATCTTTGTGAACATTCGCACGTGTGTGGCTGTGCTTGCACTTCCCACACAGGGATTGTCTCAAAGGAGAAAGAGAAGTAGGAGCAGGGAAAGAGGTGAATTTGTCCCTTTTTTTCTGTTTTCTAGTGCCTAACTGTGAAGGTATTCAGACCTGTGTGGTACTTTATGTCCAGCTCTGGTTTTCTATCTGGGATGTAATCAAAATCTGGGCTCTTATGTAATGATGTAAGACCACTATTTGGAAGAAAAATGAGTTCAGACCAAGAAATGAAGGGTTCATTGAATTTCCACTTCTATAGGGGGGCCACATTTGAAGCAGAATCCTGCTGGGTTCTGTGAGTGAACCTTACATCAGAAAGATGGAGCAGATTTGCAAAAGAAAGTAATAGATTTCAATTTAGGTTGCTTTTCAGCCTGAAAAATAGTCTGAATTCAATCTCTGATCCTGTTAGCAGAGATTATAATGAAATGCAAAGCAAGTATGGCCTGAATGTTAAAAGAGACTGCAGAAATGCCACTGTGAGTTCTTGATTTACTCTCTCTCCTATTACTCAGTAGAACAAAATATGATTTGACATAATGATCATTGTGTACTTATCCCAGGGTCAGAAAACTAAGCCCTGTTACCATATACTTCTTAGATTTGCCAAGTAATCAAGACTGTGACTTGAATTGGAACAGAAAAATCTATTGACGTAGAAACTGAAAGATATCAGGCATTGAAATATTAAAATCTCTAATCTGTTTTTCTTTAAAAATGATTATTTAGAAATAATTTCAAACTTATGGAAAAGTTGCAAGGATAAAATTTGCAAGAATAAAAAGTTCTCATATACCTTTCAACCAGATTTTCCCCAAATTAACAGATAACCACACTTGCTTCTCTCCTCCACCTCTCGATTTTTCTCTTTCTGTGTATATATGTACGTGGGGTCTGTCTGGAGAAAGTCCAGCTGTTACTAATATAAGAGAACAGTTTTTGTGACATCGATATGATATAACCTGGCAGCCAAGGAGAGTGAACTGGAATGCACATGCGTAAACAATGACAACTCAGTGTACAATGGGGGTGGTAGATGCTGTTGAGTGAGCATGTGTACTGTGTGGCTGTTGCATTCAAAATGACTGAGCGAGTAGAACAATGAATCTGCATCAAATTTTGTGTTAAACTTGAACTTTCCTGTGTGGAAACTATTTGGATGATTCAGAAGGGCCGATGCAATGAGTGTGGCACAAACACTTCAAAGATGGTCGAGAATCTGTTGAAAGCGATCCACATTCTGGAAGGCCTGCAAGCAGAACACCTGAGAATGTTGATCGTGTGTGGGCTGCAGTCAGCGAAGACTGACGACTGACAGTGGGAGCACTAGAAGCTGGTCTGAGGATTCCAAAAACTACCGTGTCTGAGATTTTGACACAGGATTTTGGCATGAAATGTGCTATGGCAAAAATCATTCCACAGCTTCTGCTTCCAGAGCAGAAGGAACATGGTGCTACAGGTGCCAAAGACTTGACTCAAACCCCTATCAGTGAATCAGATGTCTTCAAGAAGGTAATAATCAGAGGTGAATCATGGGTCTATGGCTACGATCCAGAAAGAAAGGCCCAGTCACCCCAACAGAAGTTGCCTGGCTCTCCACACCCAAAGAAGGTGCAGCAGAGTTGCAGTAAGATCAAGACCATGATAACTGTGTGTTTTTTATTGGGAAGGTGTTGTCCATCACAAGCACACCCCTCCACACCAAACAATCAGTAAGGAATACTACCTCAATGTTTTTCGTCAGCCGAGAGGTGCGATATGATGAAAACGGCCGCAGCTACGGGCAACTGGTGATGGCAGCTTCATCACGACAACATGCCTGTTCATGCATCGCATCTCGTGCAGTTTTTGGAGAAACATCAAATCACCCAGGTGACTCAGTTTCCGTACAGCCCAGATTTGGCATCCTATAACTTCTGGCTTTTCCCAAAACTAAAATCATCTTTGAAAGGGAAGAGATTTCAGACCATCAATGAGAGTCAGGAAAATATGAGAGTGCAGCTGATGGCAACTGGGAGAACTGTGTGAGTTCTCTGGTGCCTACTTGGAAGGGGACTAAAGTGTCACTGTCCTATGTACAATGCTTCTTCTACCTTCTTCAATAAATGCCTCTATTTTTCATATTGCATGACTGGATACTTTCTGGACAGGCCTCATATATACATATTACCTTCTGTCATTTAACTTTTCAAACTAATGGCGTGTTGATTGAAGATACAGTGTCCACACTTCTTTTATTTTATAACCCAAAAAGGTGTTCTGGACTCATCTCGTTCTTTCCCGGCCTTGGAATCAACCATTCTTCTAGTGACATCTGATTCTTTTTGTAGAAAATAGTGTTTAAAAGCCAAGGTCTGGGTGCTAGGTGTGTGTGTTGCCACCCGAGGGCCATTGCATAGTCTAGGCCCTCTCGGCAAACAGAGCTAGAAAGTGTGTGATGACACACACCCCCGCACCCGCCCCTATGCTGGTGTCCACATCTGTCTATTTATTTTAAAAACCTTGTGCTTACATTGATATGCCAATTTCAGTGTAAGACCCTGGGTTTATTCTAGTCAGATGAATAATGCCTTCTCCATGCTTATCACTTCTTCTCTGACCAAGAAGCAGCTGACCTGATTATCTTCAGCGTAGACCCCTACTTGCTCAATTGTGCACAGCCACTCCTCACACCTGTGGGTTACCTCCTTGCCTCTGGCTCCACTGGCCTTGACCTCCCATTAGAAAAAAACATGTAGTAGTCTTTAATTGGCAAGATGTGTGAAACAGAAGTGTGAGAGAGAGAATATAGTATTTTTCACAGTCATAAAACCAAGTCTGACGTATAGTCTCAAGGCAGGTTTTTGACATAAAGAGCCTAAGTAACCATGGGCCATGAAATGCTTCTGTAGGGAAATATGAATAATTTATCATTTCTTAAATGATATAAACAAAACTGATTGGAGGGTGTTTGTAATCTCAAAGGTGAAAAATAAATACATAAGCATAAAACATTCCTTTTGCATTGAAAGTAAAAATTATACTGAAAAACCCTAAAAGCAAACTATATACATCATAGATGGTGGGGGAAAAAAACCTTTTTTGTAAAGAACAAATAAGGTTTTCATTGTTATATTAATAAGCTAATTAAATAAACTGACCATCACAAAGAGCCGATGCAATGTATTCATTCATGACTCTTACATGACTCCTGGGTATTTGCGCTTGTGTGCGGTGGGGTAGGCGGTGGACCTGAACGTGTGTGCTCACACTAAGAGGCGGGGGAGTGTTCCCACACCTGCCTTTATTGCTGGAGAGGTATAGGTAATTTCCTTTGGTTTTAGAGGAGGGTGTTGTGAGACACCATTATTTTAGTTGAAAAATGTGAAATACCACATGTATGTTGATTTTTTCCCCCTGAAAACTGCATGCTTTTCAGACTGTATGAAAGTTGATGACAAAGTCTAAAAGAATGATTTAGAGAGCTTTTTAAAAATCTAAACAAAAGAAAGGAAGTTCATCACTGACAATATAAAAATTACCCTTGGGGAAAAAAACATAGCCTATAAAATAATCTGTGGGCTTTTGTTCTAAGAATGCCTTTTATATCTCCAGCTAACATCAGGTATTGAAATCAATAGTAATCCAATTGCCTAGAGAGAACAGTTGCCCTCCTGTGTTTTAAACTACAGAGGAACTGTGCGCTTTTGTGATAAACATAATTTAGATGAGGATTATATTTTCTTCCTTAATTTATTAGCTACTGGTGCTGCCTTATCCTGTTACCCACATTTCTTTTTCATCATTCAGCTGCCAGTACAGAAAAAGAAATGTGATATGAGGGTTACTAGCAGTGTACCTTAATTTGGCAGGGTGGGAAATAAAAGCTCTTTTAAAGCTGTCTTTTTAATTAGAACATTTAGCTGTGTGTTTAGAGTTTTGTTAGTAGTGCTTTCTGATGGTTTCTATCCTGCATATTATGGAATAGGGATAGGATTCTACAGTAATATAAACTTTTAGATTCAGAATAGAGTTATATCACCAAGACGGTAGATCAGGAGACACCAACCCCCAACAAAAAACAACAATTAAACCGCAATCCACAAAGAAAAACAGCTCTGGGAGAGTTCTGTAGTCCACTTAAGAAACTTCAGCAACACAATGGAACAAAAACAAACAAACAAACAAGAAAACTCTTGAGAATAACCCCACAGAAATGGAGGGAAGAACAACTTCATTTTACCTGCATCATCCCATCCCCTAAGCTGGCATTACTCAGCTCCAAGAGGGAAGCCTCAGCTAGAAAGTTTCCCTCACTGGGAAAGAGAGAACAAGGTAAGCAATGAGCTTTCTTGCCTTCCAGGGCACCACACGAAGGACCCATTTCAGTTTCATTCCAGCAGCCCTGACAGCCTTGGCAGACCATCCACAGCGTTCCCTGAGGGTTACACAGTTGTAGTTGCTATGGACACCAGTGGCCTGAGGTGACAACACCATGTCTCTCTAGACTTGGAACTACCATGCCCCCCACACTTGGTATGCTGCATCAGTAGACCCCGGTCACAGCACATTCCAGTATGCTCTCAACTACCCGTGAAGGTCTTTTCTTACCAAAGTCAGTCCCTAACGCCTGCAAGAGGTGACTGCTTCTTCACGTGCACAGACACCATCATGAAGAATTGAATAAATATGACTCCACCAGAGAAGTACAGGAAACCTTTGTAACTGTCCTAAACAAATGGAGATACAGGAATTGTATGACAAAAAAAATAGAATAACTATTCTAAAGATGCTCAGAGAGCTGTAAAACTTGTAAGATAGGAAAACAATATAGGAATAGAATAAGAGTTTCAACAAAGAGAAAGAAAAACATTTAGAAGAATCAAACTGGAAGTTTGGAGATGAAGAATACAATGAATGAACTGAAGAATTCAATAGAGAGTTTCAACGTCAATCTGGACAAAGAAGAAGAATGAATCAATGAGCTCAAATTCAGATCATTTGAAATTATCCGGTCAGAGAAGCAAAAAGAAAGAGGAATGAAAAGGAATGAAGAAAGCCTATGGGATATAGGGGGCACCATTAATTGAAGCAACCTATGTATCATTGAAATCCCAGAAAGAGGAAAGAGGAAGAAAGTGGTAGAAAGCTTGTTTAAAGCAATAGTGGCTGAAAATTTCCCAAATCTGGGGAGAGATTTAGACATCCAAGTTTTCAAAGCTAATAGGTCACAACAAAATTTCAATTCAAAATGATCTCCAAGATATATTACAATAAAGCTGTCTAAAATCAGAGAAAGAATTTTAAAAGCTGCAGAGAATTTTGAAACTTATACAAAGAAACTCCCATACGGTTATTAGCAGATTTCTCGGCAGAAACCTTGTACTGTATTTTGCCGTGTATAATGGGCACTCTTGCCCAAATTTTTGGAGGAAAATAAGGATGTGCATTATACATGGGTAATACTAATTCCATATTTATATAAATGTTTTTAATTCCTTTATGCTTATGCATTAAAAGTATAACCCTAGAAAGCAATAACAATATCTGTCTGCAAAATAATACCCTGGAATATGATAAGTGGTTTTGTTTCTAAATACAAAAAAATAAAAATTGAATTAAAACAAAATATTTTTTTCCCTAAAGTTTGGGCCAAAAATGAGTGTGCACAGTATGCACAGGAGTGCGTTATACATGGCAAAAAATGGTAGTTAAGAAAGAGAATGGGATGGTATATTCAAAGGGCTATAAGAAAAAACTGCCAACCAAGAATACTTTACCTAGCAAAGTTGTTCTTTGTAAATGAAGGTGAAATAAAGACATTCCCTAACAACCAAAAGCTCAGGGAGTTCATCACCACTTAGACTTCCCTTTTAAGAAATGCTGAAGGGTATTTATTCTTCAAGTTGAAACAAGAGGATGCTAAATAATAACATGAAAATATACAACACACTGGTAAAGGTAAGTATATAGTCAGATTGAGAATACTCTAATACTGTAATATGGTGATGTGTTAACCACTTCTCTCTAGTGTAAAGGTCAAATGCTAAGTATTAAAAACAGCTATACTAATATGTTAATGGATACACCTAGAGTACAGGTCAAAGGATAAAGTATCAAAAATAAGTATAATAATATGTGAACGGATGCACAATATAACAAGACATAAATTGTGACAACAAAAACATAAAATATGAAGGGGGGAGTAAAAAGGTAGAGTTGTTATAATAAAAGGTAAGTTGTTATCAGTTTAAAATAGACTATTATATCCACGTTTCAAGTAAGCCCCAGGGTAAGCACAAAACAAAAATGTGTAGTAGACATACACAGGATAAAGAGAAAGGAATCAAAATATACCACTATGAAAAATCATCAGTTCAAAAAGGAAGACAGAAAGAGAGGAAGAAACTACAAAATAATGAACATGATGGTCATAATAAGTCCTTATGTGTGAATAATTACTTTAAATGTATATAGATTAAGTTCACCAATGAAAAGGCGTAGAGAGGCTGAATGAATTAAAAAACAAGAACCAACTATATGCTTCCTAGAATAAATACACATAGACTTAAAATGAAGAGATGGAAAAAGATATTCCATGAAAATGTAAAACAAAAGGGAGCAGGAGTAGCTATACTTGTATCAGACAAAATAGATTCTAAATGATTGAAAGAAGAAAAATCTAACAAATACATCTTTAAGTGATGACATGCCATATATTTCATGATCTTACTCTTCTAGGTAGATTTACAGTCTTTCACTATTTGCCTGAAAGCAATTTTCCTTTCACTTATAAATGTTAGATTTAAAGAGAGGATTTGGAAGTCTGAGGATGGTTTTGACTGATACAGGGAAACAACACAAAAAAGCTGAGATAGAAGAGGAAATTAAAATAAACGACCAAGAGTGCCAAGAAAATCTGAAGATGTACTTAATGTTCAGAGGATATTCCCACTGCAACTCTACTGTTTGGCTTTCTTATTAGGAGCATCTGAGCTCATTTTGCTTCATGAACTCCAGATCATATTCCTGGAGCTCGAAGGTATAGTTATGTTGATGAAATGCACTCATGTGATCTGGAGAAGTTAGGTTTTGGGGGCTGAATCTCAATAATGTGTTGGATAAATCTGGCTGTTGTCTAGCTCTTAAAAGCTGAATTGGGACAATGTCTGTGCCCCAGCTACTAGGAGATTGTGCGCAGATATAGTAAGAGGCAATTCTTTGGCCTCTTGCTTGACAAATTTATGCCCACCGTACTCTATCTGATTAGTACCAGTATACTTTGAAAGTTTCTATCGTGCAATATAAGCAACTGGTCACTAATGGGGAGCTTCAGAGATCAACTTCTGCACACTCTACTGAATGGATGGGGTGGGTACCATTTGAAACATCTAATCACCATAATCAGTAGGTAACACTGATACACTGAAGGGGCCATGGCTACTGGGTGATGGTTTTTCCTAGAAGGTACACTCCTCATTTATTTTCACTATCTGGACAACCTTGATGGGGATAGATAGTATTTTCTTAGCAACAAAATCTGGTCAGTAGAGTTGCCTGGATTACCCGAGCCATTGCATTGTATAGGGGTACAGCATCTTTTTTTCTAGACAGCTGGAAGCCTGGGAGACTGAAAGTAGGAGAGATGTGGGTTGGCAGGTTGGTCTGACTAGTATGTCCTGTAATGGTTGGCCAGTACATTCTGCTACCCTAGTTGGAGCCCACAGTAATTTTAATGGGCAAGATGTCTTGAAATTGCTTATTTGGCTTCAACCATGCCAAATATGGGGCCACATGTCTGATCTAATCCTGTTTATATGAGCACATTAATTAAGCAATGGGGGCCTACTTATTATAAATAAAGTTGAAATTTGATACAAAACATTATTTTAAGCTAGGACTTGAGCCATTTAGGCACTTAAGGCAGAAGATTATACCTTGGCATGGCTGCAAATACTTTATCATTTATTTCCTTCACTTTCTTGAGTCCCAGTCACCCCTTGGGACTCATAAACTCTCTAAAATTGTCCCAGGAAAGGTTTCTGCTGGTGTATTATGGAACTATCTCTCCACTGACCTGCTAGTATCCAAATGTCCTGGACACTCAAGCTAGCAAGACATTGGCTAACATTACCAGGAGCTCAGCAGCAGATGACTTAGACAGCTCTCGTGCCCAAGGGAGGCATTCTCAGCCTGTGAGATGCAGAGGAGAGTGACTAGCTTCTCTATTTTCTCCCTGAAACAAAGAAGGTTCTCTAGAATAAAGTAGAATCTGGCAAGAGAGAGAAAGCAGGGAAGGGCAGACTCAGTGTGGATTTTCATAAAGGGGATCTATCTCCTTCATCTGGGTTGTGAGTAGAGTTGTGGATGGGGTGTTGTGTGGATGGGGTTGGGAAGGGGACAAATAGAGCTCTCAAGAGACACAGAACTACTAAGTTGTCCTGAGAGATATCATTGATGGCGTGAGTTAACATTGAGACATGGGAATCAGAGACGAGAATAGATTTGACTGTGGATAGATAAATGAGTTCTAGTCTTTTAAAAGATTTTATTTATTTATTTTTAGAGAGATTGGAAGGGAGGGAGAGAGGGGGAAAAACATGATGTGTGAGTGGTTGCCTCTTGCACACCCCCAGCTGGGGGCCTGACCTGTACCCCAAGCTTGTGCCCTGACTGGGAATCGAGCTGAATTCTATTTTTATTCATCATGATTTCTAATACATCACCTATAATAGATTGTAGCAGCATTTGCTTCATGTGGATATCAAAAAAGACATGTGCTTTTCATATAAGAATATTTTACTCTCCTCGGATCAATTGCCTCCTAGATGTCTAATCTTCATGAGCCATTTCAATTCTCCATGAAATCATTGGCCATGAACCTAACTTTCAACTTTACGTGCCTGCATGAGTTTTCTGTGGTGCCGTAACAAATTCCCACAAGCGTAGTTACTTAAAACAACACCAGCTCATTACTTTGCAGTTCTGGAGGTCGGAAGTCCAATGAGGGCCTGTCTCCCTGGGCTGGAATTAAGAGGCCAGCAGGCCCGCGTTCCTCTCCGAAAGTGTCCTTCTCACACTGCGTCCCTCTCACCTTTCTTTGACCGTCACACCTCCTTCTCTGATTTCCACCTCTCTCTCTGCAATGACCACAAACCCACCTAAATAATCCAGGATAGTCTCTCCACCTCAAGGTCCTCAGTAGAATCGCATCTGCAGAGTCCCTCTTGCCATGGAAAGTAACATAGTCACAGGTTCTGGGATTATAACATGGACAATATTGAGGGCTGTTATTCCCCTTATCAATAAATGCCAGTAAATAAGGGCATTGCTGATAATGACTAAAGTGCAGATGAGCTTACTTGCTTTGTCGTGTGATTTATATATAGGACATACTTTGGGACTGGCTGGCAAAAGGACTTTTGAACATCCCAAATATCATCAAAATAGATTCAATAACTTAATTATATTTGTAGAGTAGAACAAGATTCTGAATAAAAAGAATTGCATAAGATTTGTTCCTTCATTCTGAGAGAGGAGTCTGTGCCATCTTATTGAAAAAAAATAAGTCTACATTTCAAGTGAGGTGATCTCAGCAAGAATATTTGTCATGATTGCGGAGGCCTCATTTTTAAAATTTTAAAATTATTCCACTCTGTAAAAGAATGTAGTTGTGAGTTAAAGAGTTTACTCTCTAATCATTTAAAGAATTCTCCGGGCATGATATTATGATGAACATACGTGGTTTTCTAAAACATATGATATGGATTTTTTATCCTTAACAATATAAATTTTAAAGTGTTTTTTTAATGCCTTTTTTAAAGTGATTGGATTAAGGAGAGTAGGAAATTCCTCCTCTAAAAATGCATTTTTATTTTTTGTATGTGTGGGAGGAGCTTTTTCCCAGAGATGGCCAATTGTTTCCACGTATTTAAGAATGAGTTTGAGCTGCTGGCTTCCTGGATTTGGGTCTCCTGTGAGTCGTGCAAGGTTTGACTTCTATTAAATCATCTGTTTGTTTAACTTAGGCCTGACAGGCAGATACTCCCAAATACTTTGCCAGTTCATATTTTTTTAAAGAAAAAACTGTAATCGTGCTGTTCAGAAATTTGATTCCTATTTTAGCACCAGATTTGAGGTCAAGATTATATATAGGAAGAGCTGAGAAAGAGCAATGTCAAAGCTAATAACACCATTACATTATTGTTGGAAAAATTAGGCTGTGGTGCTAGAAATATAATTTCAGGAATACACTTAATTATATGCATCTTAATTTTAAAAATTCTGTTTCTTAAGAGGGACAGGATAATGGGACATGAAGAGCTCAGACTTTGGACCCAGATCGCCTGGGTCAAAACCCTTGGCTTTGTCACTTGCTGGGTATAGGGGGCAGACCGTTCTACCCCACTTGGCTTTAGTTTTCTCACTTGTCAAATGGAGGAGAAAACTAAACAGATTTATGTACATAAAGCACTTGGAGAAAAGGCTGATCCACAGTAAATAAAAGTGTTTGCGAGGAAGGTTATTGTTGCTATTATTATTAAGCTTTAGGGCAGAAGTATTCATTAAGTAATCATTACTAAGCATCTACTAAGTAGTAGCCACTTTTTATGGCTTAACAAATCATTAAATTAACCAGATTGGCAGTAGAAACAATTTAATGTTACAATAACATTTCATAACCAGTAGTACATTGCGGTTACCTTTTTATTGGTACTCCATTTAAATAAGTCAACTAAAAACAGATTTGCCTCTTTCTTAAAAATTAGAAAGCAGATGCTTATTATTTGGGAAGGAATAAGCAAGAATTGCTCAAAATATTCATCATCTACCAGAAGCATGATGCCATCCATTCCTTAAAAGTAGAAAATCCATTTCAGATCTGTGTCCCTGATCATGTTGAGAGTTTCAAGTGAAGCCCTGGGATTTTTTTTTTAATCCTCACCCAAGAACATGCTTATTGATTTTAGAGAGAGAGGAAGGGAGGAAGAGAAATATTGATGCAAGAGATACAAGAAATATTGATGAAACATCAATTGGTTGCCTCTCATACATGCCCCAACCAGGAGTCAAACTCATGACCTTTTCGTTCATGGGACAACTCTTCAACCAACTGAGTCACACTGGCCAGAGTGGGTTTTTTTTAATTGTTAAATCGAACACGAACTGTATTTAGCCATGGCAAAGAAAGTAGATCCCAATTCAGGCCTTTCTATGTGTATGTGTCCTCTGCCCCCAGACTCCCTCTGCCCATGGAAGCATGTCACCTAGTTCTGCCTTTCCAACCCAGCATGAGAAGGAACAGGGCACCTGTGTTCTAATGACGTTCTGAGTACCCAGCTTCCCAACCTGGGAACAAATGCAGTTGTTGCCAGCCATGCCCAGGCGTCATAGCCAAGCTGGGAGGGCACACGGGACAACAGCATATAGCATGGAAGTGCAGGTGCGAGTATTAGGGAATATGCTCTGTTCTTTTCATCTGCTTCCAAAACCCAGCTCTGGTCTTTCCTGTTCTCATCATCTCCGCCTCCTTGTTTTCAGTCTGTCATTGCTTTCCTGGGCCCTGCACCAGCCTTTCTTTCCCTCATGGTCACCGTGTTCTCATCTTCACTAGTTTTTCTGAATTCAAAAACATTCACAACTTTATCTTATTCTTTTCTGTGTTCCTTTCTTTCTAATACCGACTCGGAGCCGCAGTTCCCAAAACAAAACAACCTCACCACACCCATCATTATGTATTTCTCTACTTGACTTTGGCGGGACCTACGGAATATTATTTTGGAAGTTTTATTTTGGAAGCTGTTATTTTTAGCCATTTCACAGTTGGTTACCTACAGTGCAGAACATGCTGGAATTAGTAGCATGGATAAAGATTTGCACACCACCTCCAAGCCATCTAGAAAGCACTGGGCACTATACTGAAAATATGTCTGATTAATAATTGCATGAAGGCCCATAAGTTCTGAAGCACCTTGCCTGTGAGGCTGGTTATTTAAGAGCTGAGTGCAAAAGAGGAAGGCTTGAGATGTATGACTTTTAAGCTAATTGGAGGAACCAAGACCTCCCTAAAAACAGTTCCCTTAATGAAGCAACTTAGTGACTTGTGCAGGGGCAGCCATGAGGAGGTGCTTTGGAAACTTCAGTGTGAACTACATCAACCCTTCAATCTCCTCTGGCCAGTTTGTGTTTCGAGACAGCATTTTCCATTACCCTTCCATTTTTATGAGTATGGTATAACCACTTTAGAGCATAAGAGAGATATGGTAGTTAAGATGGGAAGTGGTGCACTCAACACAGGTTCAATCCAGTTCTACCCTGGGAAAGCAGCCTCAGGGGCCTGCCACATTGCCACATTATTTCACGTTTATTGAGCACCTATCACAATGTGAAAATGTGGCAGTTGGCTTTGGTCATGAAACTGTAGGAGTGCTAGCTGAGAAGTTAAAGGTTTTCCATTCCAGTGGGTCCCCAGCTTTCAGGTGAGAAACTAGTTAAGAACATTACTTGGGGGCTGTCTAGTACACACACACACACACACACACACATCTGAATTTGATGATATTATGGTAAGTGAAATAAGCCAAACTCAAAGGACAAATATATGGTTCTGCTTACATGATGCACTTAGCCTAGTCACATTCACGAAGACAGAAAGTAGAGCTGGGGTTGCCAGCGGCTGGTGAGAGAGGAGCCTGGGGCGTTGGCATTTAGCAGGTGCGGAGCTCCCGTTTGTGACGATGCTCTGAAAACTCCGGAGCTGGACGGCGGTGAGGGCTGCACCACAGTGTGGACGTGCTGGATGCCGCAGAGCTGTACCCTGAGAGATGCTTAACTTTATGTTATATACCTATTTTACCACAATAAAGAGTCTGCCGTCCACTGTCATCGCTGGTGCATAAAAAGACGTTTTCACATCAAAAAGAAAAGGAAGAAAGACAAGAATGAAAGCACACAAGAAAGGAAGGGAGGGGTTAAAGAACATTCCTAGAAAATTATCAAATGTAACTGTATGGAAAAAAAAACCCAATTCATTGTTTTTTTATTTTCCCTCTGGGTCATGGGATGGATCAGCATTTACTGGTCCATGACCACAAACCTGCATTTAGAAATTATTGTGGTACCGTTCTCTCATTTTGCAGATGAAAATTCAGGTGCAGAGTGAGGAAGTGTCTTATGCAAATACCATGGGGTGTATTTGTGACTGGGATAGTCATTTCATGACTCACAGAAGAATGCTTCTTCTACTACCATATCCATTACTATAGGAAATTTGCTTTGTAGTTTCAGTGTTTTATTAAGGCTGCATTGCTCTTGCTTTCCTTTATTCTGTGTGCCAGACATTGTAAATATTTTCTCTTTTCATTTAGTAGATGTTTATATAGTGCTTATTAGGAGCAAGGCATTGTTCCAAGTGACTTACAAATAAATAATAACTCACATATTTATAATAATAGTAAGAGATAGGTAGAGTTATTAACCCCATTTCCACAATAAGGAAACTGAGGCCCAGATGGCTTGGATGTCAAGTTTTGGTGTATGTCTTAGTCATCTTAGGATGCCATAACAAAATAGCATAAACTGGGTGTCCTAAACAACAGACAGTAATGTTTCCTGGTTCTGGAGGATGGGAAGTCCAAGATCAAGGTGCCATCAGTTTGAGTTCCTGGCGAGGGCCCACTTCTTGGCTTGTAGATAGCTGCCTTCTACTGTGCTCTCATGTGGCCTTTCCTTGGTGTGTGCCTGAAAAGAGCAAGATCTCTCTGTTCTTCTCCTCTGAAAAGGGCACTAATCCCATTGTGAAGGTCCCACAGTGACCACATCTAACCCTAGTTACTTCCCAAAGGATCCACTTCCTGATGCCATCACACTGGGGGTTAGGGCTTCACCATATAAATTTTGGTGGGGTGGGCGGGGGCGCACACACACATTTGGTCCACAACAAGAGTATACATATTAATTTTCTTTGGCTCTTAAAAAATCCATAAACTGAACTGTTGCTTATAGATGTAATTTATTTATCTTAATATGAAGCCTTTAGGATCCCAGCACAGTGGAGGTCTAACGTAAAGGTGCAGCTGAGAGAGACCTAAGAACGAACCCCACAGAGTGAAAGGACAGCACACGGCAAGCACACCCACAGGCCTGCACTGCCCAGTCACGATGACATGATGGTAAAGAAGGGAACGTGAGTGTCAAGACTATCGCACCTTGAGTTGGCAATAACCTTGCTGGTGATTGATGAGTTTGAGGAACATTTTTCAGGAGGAAAAACTCCAAATTATCTGTACAGGAAAGCAAATCAGAAAATGCAAATCCAATTGCATCAGTAGAACCGTCTGTTTTATTAGAGTTGGGATACCTAGTGGAGAAATGTAGTCAGTTTATATCTAGACCTCTGTCAGATGAGGGTTTTTTGTGTTCTTTTTCTCTATTTAGACAAGGATTCAAAACTTCTGAACTATTTGTATTCCTCGATTTTGTTTTCGACTTGCTTCTTATGACTAGCAAGCAATGCCAAGTCAGTATTATCTTTCTGTCTTTTCTTTGTCATAACTGTCAGAACAAATAATCAGTAGAAAAGAATGAGAAAAAGTCTTTACTTGAGACATTCATAAGGAGAAAAGAAGTTGTGGGCATTCACCTCTCCAATACCATTTCGTGGAATCATTCTTGACCTTCCTGTTCTTCCCAGAAAAAGCGTCAGACGATTGGAGACCTTCTCACACGGTTTATTTAGTTCCGTGAAGACAGTGTTGCCGGTGTGTAGCAGAACAGTTATTTGCAATGATAGGAAAACATCGCAAACATCCTTAGAGACCTGTGGAGCCTATAGAAAGAAAAAAAAAAAAGACAACCTGGATTTTATGAAACGAGAACCAGAAAGTTCCCAGTAGAAAAAGTGTGTGTCCAAGATTCAAAGGCTACCTTGTGGTCAAGGAAATTTAGGTGGAGGACAAGTAGGCTATAGACGTTCTAAGCTTGCTGGCAATATGGTCACCTTTCCAGCCGGCCGCCCACCCATAAACTTCACAGAGTTGTCCACTGTGCAGATCTCCAGCTCCGAAGTGGAGTGATTGAAATTCAACGCGTATGAATCTGAATATTGCTTTTAGAAAACATACCTTCACAACCAGCCATTTCATCAAAAAGGTTAAAGGAAAAAGCATGTTTACCTGGTCTAAGCACAGTCGTGAGAGCCGGTGTAGATCTCGGTGGCTGAGGAGTGGAGCCTTTTCCTTATCAATATGAACATTCTGGAAGCAGCTGATTCGGACAGAAAGGGTGGCTATGCTGACGTTTTCCCATCTTGTTTTTCGTTCAGAAATTGATGCTGGAACAATATGGGTAATAGCCTGTCTCAAACATGTAATTTTTTCCACCTATTGTCTCCATGGTTTTACATTGTTTAACAGCTTTTAAAAAAAACTCAGAACAGCAGTGATACAGGAGGGGAAAAAATCACAACCATTGTAAGATTTACTTAATTTAACTTTGAATGTATTCAAAGAGAAAAAATATCAACTGTTGAAATAATTTTACTTCTTTGACCACCTTAACCAAACAGTTTATTATCTTCAGTCACTTCTTGCAGGAAAACCCTTACTAGTAGGTAACCTTTAAATTTCCTAGGTAAAAGTAAACCATTTTGAGAAAGTGTTCTTTCTGCTGAAACAGCATTATTTCCACTCAGCAAGCCACTTATTCATGTAGTCCTTCAATAAATGGTTGCTGAGGGCATACTATTTGCTTAGGAGCTATGCTGTATATGGAATACTTAAAATCACGGATCTTCATATCATGGAATTCCCTCTTTAAAGATAAACTTCATCTGAAGTTTGCTAATAGAAAATGATTGCTAACATGACCTATCAAAGTGTAATCCCCGAAGTATACAAATGAATAGTCCATCTTTAAAGCGGTGTGTTGCTACCAATTAGAAATTCCATCTCGAGGAGCTCAGAGACTTTTTACTGAATTAAAGATGAATACAAAATGTGTAGTGATCCCTGCGCCATACACAGAATGTGGCAGTGGCCTTTTCCAGTTGGGAGAAAGGTAAGGATTTGGTAAGCTTTCCAGGAGAGAGCGAGTCTTAATAAACCACGTCTCTGGTCCCCCTGGTCGGCTCTAGTCACGGCTTGTTAAAATTTAAAGGATTTATTAGTGAAGTGGTCTTGTTGCGAAGGGCTCAAGTGCCATCATTTCCTGAGTCTCCAGTCTGTCATTTGCCATGTTACAAAATGGGCACCTTGTCTGCCCTGAGCGAGGCGGCCCCCTGGCACCCATAGATATTGGCCAGCCTGCATACTTAGTTGGGGGCCTTCAGGGTTTTCCAAGACAACGCCTGGTTGATTCACTTCTGAATCTTAAGTATTGACATTTGTGTAAAAACATGGGAGTGTGTAGGGCAGGAAGTTCAGAGCAATCAGCTTTCCTCGGAAAATATTTTCCTTTTTCAGTGTCGTGGCTATTTTTAAAAAGGCATGTTAGAGACTTTCGTTAGTTTAGAGATGAGTATGTGTTTTCCTTTCATGATGCCACACAATCGTTTTCAGTAAAGACTCAAAGAAACCACCCTTCTTGTTGTCTAGCCAATAACTCACTAAAATGAGCAGTGCTGATTTACAGGTCTGGGATGCGGTGACGGAAAGCAGAACTTTGGGAGGATTCATTTTTTTTCTTTGGTATGAACGATCAGAGTTGGGGATGGACAAGGAGAAGCAGTCCCAAGCACACCCGGTGGGGCGTGGGGGTGGCTTGACAGCCTGCTCCGTGAACCCCTCTGGCTACATGTGCTCACATACATTCTCGCCAGAAGCCAGTGCTAATTTAACGTGCATGGAAATGATCTGTTCTGAGTCATGAGTTACTTTTCTTGTTACTGGTAATGTAATGGCCTGGCAGCATTTCCCCATTTTTTCCTTATGTCTGGCTCATGTTAACGTGTGTTAACTCCCTCTCACAAAAACCCAAACAAACATAAATTTCATAGGACCTACTTGGCATCTGTCCGTGTTTCACACAACTATCTGATTCATTTATTGAAATTTATAGTAAAGATGGCCCATCTCGAAATGATACAGTGCTGAGGCCCTGCCATACTCTAGCTGGGTCACCTTGGGCGAATCTCTTAACTTCTCTGAGCACTGCCTTCCTGAGGTGGGATTAAATTAGAAAATCTCTACCTTCCATTGAACTCTGAAGGAAGTTAGAGATTTTGGACTTCATGTACGTATTCCAATTGCTCCTTCAGCTTTCTATGAATTGTCATTATTTTCAAATGCTGCTGGAAACACTGAGAGACCCTGCAGAAAAATGGACATTGGGTCCACCAAGTATCCAGGATGGGAGGCAGGAGCTGGGGGTACACAGGTGATCACCTGGGGAGGCAAGAAGTTTTCCCCAAGGTGGGTAAGAAAGCAGGACACTTCTCAGGTGAAACAGCTGCTCCCCAGAGCTATTCTTTCCAGAGACACTGTGGTCTGGGAGACTGGATTACTATGCCACAGAAAAGAGATCGGCAGTTCTCTCAAGAAGTCAGGGGAAACCACTTGAATCAGGATCATTCTCCTCAGCTGATAACTCACTAGGACATAAATTGGAGGTGAAAACGGAGTTCCAGATAGTTCCATGGATGTTTGAGTAAGATATTTTGTTCTCCCATGATGCCATTTATACTGATAGCTGTTATCAGCATACATGATAGGAGTTGTGATGCGTGCTTGGACTTCAAGCAGTTTAATGACTAACACTGCTTTGGTCCTCCTCCGCATTTTGGACCATTTTGAACCATTGGCGACTAGAGTGTTTCAGCAGATACATTGGAGACAGGCCATTCAGGATCAAAATGGCTTTAGCTTTGCACCCCAGGGGCTTGCTAAACCCCCTCCAAACTGGAATTATCCTCTGAACCCATGGCACCTCCCCACCCCCTCACTGGGGCAAAGCCTGCCCCACGAAGAGACGTTAGGGACCGAGGGTATCAGAACCAGGGAGACAGGCTGACTCCAAAGGCCAAAAATGTGCAGGGCTTTTTTGTTTTGGGTTTTTTTTATTTGAAATCTCATCCATCAAAAAACTTGCTGAAAGGCGGTGGAAGAGTTGTCAGGCCAGGAATGTTCTCTGGCTGAAGTTCCTTCACTTGGAATTTCAAGGTGTGGGAAAGGAGCTTCCTTCTAAGAATTAGCATCAAACTCACTATACTGGGAATTGTAGAGAAACAATATAAAGGAAGTAAATATTCAACATGTATTTATGAAATGCCTACCAAGCACTATTCTGGGCTCAGATATAGCAGAGAACAAAACATACAAGGCCCCTTTTCTTACGAGCTTACATTCTTGGGTGGGAGAAAATGATAATAAATAAATAGACATATAAACAATTTCAAATATTCCTAAGTGCCTAAAGAAAAAAAACAAGATAATATGATCAAGAACAATTGGGGATAGGGAGAGGGAAGGGGGCTCATGATACAGGGTGACCAGACAAGGCCACTCTCAGGAGATGACAAAGGAGGTGAGGAGCCAGCCACATGAAGGCCTGGGAGATGAGGGTCAGAGGGAGCAGCCAGTTCCAAGCCCCTGAGACAGGGATGGGCTTTGTGAGCCCAAGGAGCAGAAGGAAGGCTGGTGTGTATGGGGCACGGTGAGCATGGGGACTCGGATACCCGGTTGGAGAGGAGGGCAGGACAGATCACCTGGTGTTTGAGGTTCCCTCCTAGTGTTAACAGAAAGTCACTGGAGGATTTCAGCAGATACGTTTGAATCACTTGAAGAATTTGTTAAACTGGAGACTGGTTTAATAGGCATAGGGTGGGGCCTGAAATTCTGCATTTCTAACAGCCTCCAGGTGATGCTTCTGCAGGTGGTCCACGGACCCATGATTGCAAGGCTCACTTGGGCTGCCCTGCGGAGAATGCAGAGTGACTTGCAGAGGAACAGGAGTAGGAGCTGCTGTGGCATGTATGAGGGCACTGACTCTCAGGGTCGTATACCTTTCAGAATAGAGGTGCCAGCAGGTCCCGAATGCACAAGGGTACCACACAGGTGTGTGCCCAGCGTTCCATTTCAGTAAGTGCTCGTTGTCGTTCAAAAGGATTGCAATAAGGATACTGTTGTTCCCCAAGTGTCTTCTATAGTCCAGATCAGTGCCCCTCAAGCTGACATGCACACAGGATTCACCCAGGGATCTTATAAAACTTGCATTCTGATAGAATAGGTCTGAGGTGGCGCCTGGGAACCTGCTTTTGTAACAGGTGCTATGGGTGCTATTAGTTTGCAAAGCACACACTCAGCTCTACCCCAGTGCTTTTCAGATCGTGTTGTGAGGGTGAGTCACCTGGGGAGATTTGAAAACTTGCAACATTTGGATCACAGTTGAGAGGAATTATTTGACTCTCTGGGGGAGGAGCCAGATGTGGATTTTTAAAAGCAGTTCACCAAGTGATGCTAATGGGTAGTCAGGCAGAGAACGTCAGAGCTAGAAGCTTTCACCCCATTTTCCTGGGACATGGCTGGTACTGTTGTTTCCACTGCACAGACGGGATAAGTAGGGGCAACTCACTTGCAAACACGGCTAGTTAAGTGATGGAGAGAAGAGGTCAAATCAATGTTTGTAAACTCCAAATTCAGTAATTCCCTACTTTCCTATTTTGGGTAAAACTCACTGGGCTAGGTAGTGAGGGGAACATGGTGTGGGGCAGGGTCCAACGAAGAGAGAGAAATACAGGTGTTTCAGAGGGCATCTTGTCCAGGAGACTGGTTACGATGGTGTTGAGAGGACGGGAAGGGCAGTTGCAGAAGGAATAGAAAGGAAACGACACCTGTTGTAGAAGGGACAAAAAGAAGGGATGTTCTCAGAGGTCAGGAAATCACCATGGTCTTGGGCTGGCTATGAAATTGCACCTCGTATTACACTCCTGGGGATGCTGCTTCTGATGGTCGCACTATGACCACTGGACCCTAAAACCCCAAGCCCCACTTGAACCCAAGCCCTGTTTGAAAAAAATGTGCCAGCAGGAAACTGGGATTTGACCCATGCATTTGGTTTAAAGGCCATGTATCTGGAGTGCGCGCCTCTTGTACGTGGAAAAAATGGGATAGGTGCTCTGAACACTGAAACTTTGAGCTGTTGGTTGTGTCCTAGGACTCACCAGCAACACGGGTGGATATCGTTCTTTGACACTAGAAGCCTGACCCTCTTCTGCTCTGGGCCCCTCCCCTGTGAGCCTTCCCTCCTGTGAAGCCCTCGCGACTGGACTGCCAGCTCTCCCATCGTGCCTCTATCTTAAATGCATGGTCTTGACCCCTTGGGAGAGTACTCTTCTCTGCTGTGAAGTGTGTGGCCTCACCCTGCCGTCCCTTCCGGTGTTGGTTAATGACAACTTGCCTTTGTGCTTGACTGTGCCTGCCTTCTGAAACTTGCAGTGCTTCAACAACAAAGAAACTTTTGAAAGGAAAAAAAGAACTTTAAAATGACACTAGCTCTTCTTGATATTTTGGTGGGTTTAAAAAAATAGACTAGTAAGATTTAAAATAGAATAAAATGTCTTTCATATAACTTGTGGATAAAATGCTTTCTTTAAAGCAGGGAAATATCACCTTTTATTAAGTGATACATTAAAAGATGAAGTTACAAAATTTCTCATGGCATCAGTAATTAATTCGTATCCATAGAAAATCTCTATACCTGCATTTATTCTCATGATTTCCTTCTCAAAATTAATTTAATACTTAGGGAAAGAAGAAATTATTGCATATATATATATATATAATATTTGGTCAGAATTCCACCCTGTCTCAATTTCTATCTTTAGGAAGAAATTTTATTTCTTGGAACTAGGGAGAGAGAAAAATCCCAATAAATTGATAGGTTTCCTTTATGGTTATATCATGCCCCACTTCAATTGATAAACCATTTGATAATTGCCTTTTAGAAGTTTTGAAGCACTTTTCATTTTCTGTGCTCTCTGTGCCTTATAATTTGCCCAGGGATACCTGGCCCAGGGATACCTGGCTTTGCTCATCAAATGTCTGAACGGACAGCACATTGTGGCCAGCCTCCCCTGTGCAGAGGCAGCAAGCGCTCTACCCCTCGGATGTTCCCATCAAAGAGCTCAGATGTGTGCACCTGAGCAGTTTTTCTGGAACATTTTATTTGGTCCACCTAGAACAAACAGCGGTCTAAGAGGAATAAGAATGATAGCTTCATGTTGAAATACTATAAGAGCAGTCAGCTTATGGCAAGTCAATCTGAAGGGCTTCACATGTGGTTAGTAGGTGCTTTTGGACTCATCTCAAGGATGTTGTCATTAGAGCAGAGAGAATATCTAAAGTCTGTCATTAGAGCAGAGAGAATATCCGTAAGAGAGTGAAGATTTATTTTCATTGCTTTTCGGGGAAAAAACAAGATAAACCTCAGTTAATTTGTTGTGCAGGCAAGAATGGGCTTTCTAACCATCCTTTCTCATTTGGGTTTTGGAGTAAAGGTCAGACAGTCCCATACAGGTGCCTACTATATATGCAGTTGTCTCACGTCAATCACGGTCTTAGTCACAAAATATAGCTGTATGTGAGACATTGTTGCAAAAGCTGTGGCTTTAGTTTCTTGTGTCTTCAGAGAGAAGAGCAAGAAGAAGATATGGGTTCTGACCACTAAGAGCTGTGGAGGCAGTTGGCTGACTCTGTTACGATGATGTGTCACCTTTCCAAAGGGAACTAAGAGGTGTCCTTCCTCTAAGGTGTGAGTAGCCTGAGGAAGGCGGTGGGGAGCTCCTTCCTGTCTGCAAATCTCTTCACCTGTGGTTATCCTAACAAAGTGAGATGTTATTTCACGCATGGACTTTATTTTGCTGTAGTATTTGATATGTTTCAAAAGTGTAAGGCTGTTCCCTCGGTAGACACATGCTTGCACTTGGCCTTAATTCATATCCTTGGAGGCAGTGCATTCAGCGTGGCCCTGGTCCGTGTATTTTAAGAGGTTTCTTATAACAGGGCTGGTCTGTGGCGATACTGGTGAGTAGCACTTAGAGGGTTTACAAACCACTCTGTCGCGGTGATGACATACCCAGTGCGGTTCTGGAAGCTAAATAAAACACAGGAAAGAGATATTAAATAAAATAAAGAACACACCTATGTAATTATTGCCAGAAATGAAATTTTGAAACCCTAAATTTGAGTGTGGCCTGGGCACCTGAAGATTCCTGTAGATAAACAAACTTCATTTCCCATAGTAAAATTTCAGGAAAGAAACATCTATATCAAGAGGCTTAGTTAGATCACATATTCTGAAAGCATTTTGACAGATCCCAGGAGAAACAGGGAACAGAAGTTGAGTGAGACAGGTGCTCACGAAAGGAACGGTCCCTCCTTAGTGACTTCGGTTACTGTTGTGTCCAACTACAGAGCGGCCTGCCCACGCCCACGCCACTTATTTTTGGCCAATTTCGGTCAAGAGATACTGACTGTTTCAGTAGAACTGTTTTGTGCTTTAAAATACAAGTCTCTTTAAAATCTGAAACAGCATTTTTCCTTGAGGGATTAATTCTTTAATGACAGTGATTCAATCAGCACTATTTTAGTTGGAGGTTAAGGGACACCCTCCTCCCACAGTTACATTCTAGCTCTAGTCTGGAATTTTCTGTAGCCATTGCCATGGGAAGTATGTTAATGTATTTCAAGCTTCTGCTGTACTAAATGCCCTCCTGTATGAGCTGTTTTCACTCGGGTTATCTCACTTATCTCTAAGACTTAGATATTTTGCAGGTAAGAAAACTGAGGCTCTCAGAGGTGAGGGGATTTGCAAAAGGCCACAGAGCAAGTCGGTGCCCAATTCCAGATTCCAGTCCCAGCTTTGTCTGCTGAAAACAATATAATCTCCCTTAAAACACCTCAATAGCCATGATTCAATGGGATGTGAGCCTGGCAGGTTCAAAGACATTCATAATCTGGCTATGCTTCCCATTGCTCCTGAAGGGAGCCACACTTCCAGTATAACCAGTGTTCACAGCCCTTTGGTGGTTGATCTCTCCCATTGGTAGTACCAAGCGTGATGGATGTGCTGTGTATGGCACCTAATTAGTGAATAGTTGCTGAATTAACCCATTTGCAGATGCCTTGAGCTCCATGAAAGCTGCTTAATTTGCAGGGGTCAGAGTGACTTGGTTATAAAAGGTGCAGGGATGGGTTACCTCCACCCCTTCTTCCACCCAGGGAAACCCTGTTTCAAGGGCTGGTTCACACAATCATTCCATCCACACAGCTGTCTCAGGCCCATTTGCCCCTGAGGCAGAATTGCTTTTTCTGGGTAGAACCTAGCACTTTATACATACTTCATGGGGTGCTTTTGAAAGTAAGAATGATAATAGCTTTCCTTCATTGTGCCTGTGTGCCAGACATTAAGTGAAAGACTCCACAAACATTACCGCTTTTGAATCCCCAACACACCCTGAGAGACTGCAGACCTCTGGCAGCATTACCTGTGGCCCAGGTGAGAAAAGGGAAACTCCGAGGGAATGAAATAACTGGCCTGGGTCACAGTGAGTGTATTTCAGAGACGCAGCAGGAACCCAGATCTGATTCTTAAATCTTGTGCTTTCAATTGATTCCTTTAACTGAGCTGACGTTTACATACAGCGAAGTGCACGTATCTTAGGCACGCCGTCTGACGGGTTTTGTTAAGTGTGCTCCTCTGACTAGCTGTCTACCTGATCAAGATGTAGGACACTTTCCCTTCACAGGAAGTTCCTTGTGCCCCTTCTCTGTAGGTCCCAGCCACTTCAGAAGATTAAGGCTGCCTGTCCTTGCACTTCATAGAAATTGAACTGGAGAGTCTCTGTATGTTTTTGTCTGTCACTTTTTTCATTCAATGTTTTTGAGTCGTCTGTGTTGTAATAGGTACTGGTATCCACCATATCAGTGTTTCGTTCATTTTTATTGCTGAGTAGTATTCTGTTGTATGACCATATCACAGTTTGTTTGTCCGTTCTCCTGTTGATGGGCATTTGGAGTCTTCCCAGGATTTGGCTATTGTGAATGAGTCTACTGCAGACATTCTCGTACATGTCTTTTTCGGGAAATATGTTTTCATTTCTCTTGGGTAATTACCTAAGTGTGGAATCGCCGGGTCATAGCGTAGGAACATACTTAACTTAATAAGGAACTGCTCGTTTTGCACAGTGGCTGTACCATTTTACATTTTCATCAGCAATATATAAGAGTTCCAGTTCTCCTTATCTTCAACATTTGATACTGTTGGCCTTTTAAAGTTTTATGCTGCCTTTTATGATGCCCCTTTTCCTGCTTGACTGAGCCTCTCAAGGTCAGGAATGGGTGTTCCTGGATCCTGGATCCACTGTGCTTAACTCATGTCTGGCACAAATATGATGCATGTGAAACTAATTTTGAGGATTGCAAAAAAAATGGTTGTCAAGGTTTCCTTCTAACAATGAAAATCTATCATTCTAACCCCATGCCACATGGCATGCACATAGTTTTAAACTGGAAAGGCTTTGGGCAGTTCCCTCCAGAAGGTAGTGGCCCTTCAAAAGGAGGTGGCAAATGGGTGATCCTTAACGAGGAAGTGAGTGACCAGCTTAGTGCCGTAGCTTCTCTCAAACCTCACGAAATGGAGGCACCGGCCTTGCCTCCTGGACTCAATTTTCTCTTTTCTCACTCATATGGTGTTCTAATGACACTCGAATGTCCCTGGCTTTATGTATTGCTGACCGCAGTACTAAGGACCTTGCCACCAATTAAATGCCATCATTTCTCTCTGCTGGCCTCCAAAGAGTCTTTTAAACTCCCCATGCCGGACCACATAGGAGGACAAGTGACCTGGGCAAAATGATCAACAAATATATAGGAGGGCTGGCAGCATCTTTGGGGAGCCATTATACGTTCTCCCCTCCAGGGTCCAACAGTGTCCATCCTCATAAGCTTTCTTTTTAAAAATGCCTGTTGACACTCAAGCCTTACTTGAAAATTGAGCTGGCCTAAATTTAGTAACAACCCTGTCCTCTAACCTCAAGGTCAACTAAATGTCTAGTCTTCTTTTCACAACGTGACCAAGTCTTTTATCCTATAGTTGGTGGGGAAAGGCTTATTCAGTATTTATATTATATTCTTAAAATAAACCTGAGCTTACAAAAAATATATAACTCCGTGTCTATAACAAAACACAGAAGAATTGCTGAGTGGAAAAGCTGACCAGAATCAGAGAAACGGAGATCGGTGATCCACACTGGGGAAGGAAGTAACCGGCCAGACATCACCTGTCCTGAGCGAGGTGGCCTGCTGAGTCCCACTGTTTTCTGGGAGGCTGTGCTTCCTAAGCATGACACTTTGACGTGGGAACTCCACTTGGATAACTGGATGTCACTGAAAGCACAGGTGTCAGCCTCTGACCTATTATTGTCTTGTAAGATAACATTTTGGTGATGTGTGACTGCACAACAACATGACAACAATCTTGGCAGCTTTAAAACCATGCGTATTTATCGTCACACAGTTTCTGTGGATCAGGAGTCTGGGCTTACCTGGGCCTTCTGCTTCACCAGGCTGCAGCCAACGTGTCAGGTGGGGCTGCATCTCCAAGCTCACGTGATTCTTGGCAGGATTCAGGCTCGGGTGGCTTGTTGGATGGTGGGCCTCAGTTTCCTGCTGGTTGTTGACAGAAACCACCCATAGTCCCCTACTATGTGGACCTCCCTGTTTTCGTCTTCAAAACCAGCAAGGGAGCATTTCCCAGCAAGGTGAATGTTAGAACTTTATGGAACGTAATCACGGAAGTGACAGCCTGGCACCTTTGCAGGAATCTATTGGCTAGAACCAAGCCACAGATCCCACTCTCATTCAGAGAGAGAGGACTACACAAGGACATGGGTACCAAGAACCTGGGATCATTCATGTCTGCCTGCCACAGACGGTCAATTAAAATTTCTTTTAAAAAGTGGGAAATACAGATTCTGTGAGGAAAACAGTTGTTTTGACCCAAAGAGGGTATGGAATTTTTACTCCTCTAATGAATAGTTTCAGAGGCTCCAACTTTACCCCAACACAGAGATGCTAGTCTGGATAAATTCTCTGCACTGAATGTCCACCACTCCAGAAGACTGATAGGAACAGCAGGAAGTGATTGCTGAAGAAACACTTTTCAGTGGGTCCATTCAGTGCAGATGAATTGAGTCTTTTCTCTGATCTGCTACTGGACAGAGCTTCTGGTCTGAAACCTGCAGTGGATTAAAGGAACACAGAGATGGGCAGCGTGAGCCCTGTGTTCCAAACTTTTGGCAATGACTTTGCTTGTCTGGAATAGAATGATTGATCCAGACCAAATGCAAAAGAAACCTAAGGGTCATATGGAACTAAATTGTCCATATGTTTTGGGAGAGCACTTTTAATATTAAATGTAAGTCACATGTATACAGATCAGTGCAAACAGAATGTTGCAGTTGTTAGAAGATTCCTGGAAGATGTTCAGGAGGTAACCCCCAGCTTTGCTGAGTTTGGATGGTCAAGGAAGAGCCTGGAGCTTCATCTGAACTTGGCCATCCAGTGTTCACTCTGCCGATCCTTGATCATTAAGGATTCTGAGTGCCTTCAAAGTTTTTCCAAATGTAAACCAAGCACAAAGTTTCACTTCCAGAGTCTTGAAGCATCATTATAATCCTTTAATAGTTTAGAAAGCTTTGAAAAACTATAGGCTGTGGCCTCCGCTGCCACTGGCTGACTCCTGTTCCTGGACATTTTGAGGCACGGACAGCTACTGTCATGGACATTTAGCATCACTTGTCCCTGAAATGCAGTCTGGGAATGGTCTGGCCAGCTGCCTATTCAGAGTACCCTGGTTTACTTTATTTACAAAAGAAAACTATAAATAAATTTTATTATTATACATACATCAATAAATATGTGAATATACACATATACCTATTTATAGCTTTAATGAACATAATATATATTTATACATTAAAAGCTATATATTTATAGTTTTATATATCTTTATTTATAGTTTTTATTGACAATAAAATAAAACATTCCCATTGTAAGAATTCAGACATTGCAGAAATTCATAAAGAAAAAAAGGTTAAAATTCAGTCACTCACAAATATTTGCATTGTTTCCTAAAATAGAGGCATCAACATTTAAAATACCTTTCATGCAAATCTCCATGGACCTATACCTGCATCAAAACATATGATTGTACGAGAATGTAACCACACTAAAACAGCCGCTGGTAGACTTTCCCACCCGGTGAGGCGTGTGGAGTTCTCTCATGGTCAATAAATACTGATACAAATCATCTCTGCAGTCAACAGGAATGAGAAGATTGCTGCGGCTAGGCTTTCCTGGCAGGGAGGAGACAGCAGAGAGTTATCAGAACATCTAGTCATGTGCAGATTTTCTTCAATCTTTGAAAACTTCCTGTGTGCATGGGGATGAGGAAGGGCCTGCAGGAAGCCAGAAGGAGCCTTCCGGCCCCCTGGCCGGTTGCTTCGGGGCCAGTACGTGAAGAGACAGAAGGTCACGTTCACCGAACATTCCCTGAAGTGCTGCCCCGAAGCTGGCCCCGAGATACGGAGCCAGAGAACATTTGCAATGGTGACTTTTTACTCGTGTTCATACAGGACGCGATGAATCCTGGGGTGATGGCTGTACCAGTTTGATCATCAGCAGGAGGAATCAAGCAGCTAGGCCCCTATATCTCTCTCCAGGGAGGGCCCGCTTAGCTGTGCTCGTGTTCCGAGTCTGCGATAAAAGCCAGAGTCGTCATTAGGGAAGGACCGAATGCGAAGCAGAGTCAGGGCCATTGTGTTCACGATGTTTAGAAACCAACAGGGACAAAGACCACGGATTCTTCCTTTGGGAAAAAGTGACACTTCATGTAAATAGATAAATTATACCGAATCTATTAAAAACATGTGTTGTGTTTGGGTGAATGCTAATCTTCTGTTTTCCCTTCTGCTGCCAAGGCCTGTGGTGATGTCCTGGGTCTGAATGTATGTTTAGACTATATTGCAATTCAGGAAAAGAGCCGAGTCTTGTTTATGTTACATAGAGGCTCCTACTCTCAAACTGACTGATGTTCAACCCGGAGATTCCACTGAGATAGAAATTACTGTGTATCACTACATAAACCAAACGCGTATTTTTCTTCGTTCATTTGTATGAGGAAATGTTCTAATATTCAGAGCTCTGGAAGTTTAGCAGATTGCTCCCAGGACGTGTAAGCTGCCTCTCGAACTCTGTTCCTTTTGCTTCAAACACACTTCCCTCTCACCAACCCCCCACTTTATCTTTTAATTCTTTTTATCTTGTATTTCTGGAAAATAGTTAAAAAGTGTTTTTCCCATTACAGTTGACATATAATATTGTATTTGTTTCAGAAGCACAACATAGTAATTAGACACTTATGTATAACTTATGATCACCCCAATAGCTCTAGCAACTGTCTGGCGTTATACATAGTTACCACAATGAGATGTCATCTCACACCTGTCAGAATGGTTATCAATAAATCAACAAATAACAGGTGTTGGCGAGGATGTGGAAAAAAGGGGACCCTCGTGCATTCTTGGTGGTGCATTGGTACAGCCACTGTGGAAAATAAGTATGGAGATTTTCAAAAAGTTAAAAATAGAACTGCTTTATAACCCAGCGATTCCACTTTTGAGTACTTATCCAAAGAAATCCAAAACACTAATTGGAAAAGATGCATGCCCCTTTATGGCCACTGCAGTACTATTCACAATAGCCAAGCTATGGAAGCAACCCGTCTTTCTCATCAGAGCGCAGCTAGCACTTCGCCCAGGAAACCTTCATTGACCCCTCCAAGCCCCGGTTGGCCATCCCTTGTCTGCGTTTTCCCATTCTTCTACTTCTCACACCTGATCACGAATGCCTGCAACCCGTCTCCCTCTCGTACCAGGCAGGTGGTCTGTTAAGATCAGACGCATATCACCTAGTACCTGCCACACAATCTCAGTAAACCTAGTACCTGCCACATAATCTCAGCAAACATCTGTTGAGTGAATGAGGATGCTGATCTTCTCTGAGGCACACCGCTAACACGTCCCATGCCCAGGGCCACTCCCCATCCTATAGGTGGAACCTTGCTGTGACCATTGAGAAGATTTCCACTCTGGTAGATACATAAGGACAGAAATGTGCAGCTATGGCATCAGGTAATAGACTCTTTTCTTTACTCCCTAATGATATCAAACATGATTAAGTCTGAAAATTCATGGCAAGTCTTTGATCAAAACACTCACACACAAAACTTTAAGACAAAAGCAAACCTGTGGTTTTCAGGATAAGATCACTTTCACTGGATTATAGAAATATGACTTGGAAACATTGCAGTGGACATTCCAAGTCCAGTCCCTCAGCTGCCTTCTGGCCTGGAGCCCAGCACCTCCTCTGTCCCACTCAGCCAGTTCTATGGAGTCTTGTAGTTGGGGCTGGACTTGGGGCATTGCATGGGCATGGAGGGTGGACATAGTTGTGGATGTGCAGTTGGGGAAGAGCTCGCCCAATCTATTTCAAGATGATAAATTACACGCTTACAGGGACGATCCCATTTCCTCCAGAAGCTCTTGACTATTCTTTCTTTTCTTGCAGAACTGAGAATTAAACTTTGTCTGAATATGTTCTACTTCATGGTTACCTATGCTCATAGTGCTGTGGTATGCCATCTAATGTGTTAGTTATGACCCTGGTTTTGTCTTCATGTTTTATTTCAGGAAAAGGTTATTTGCTGAGGGCCAAATCTTTGTTTTAGCATCATCTTGCTTTGGGAGAAGTCTGTGTAATGAAATTTTAGACAAATGTTGCACTGGCATAGAAGTATTAGGGTGGAAAAGGAGTGAGGGTAGTGGGAGATAAATGGTCTTTCTCCTGATTAATGATGTTAGGTCCTTCTCCTGATGAATGATGTTAATACGTGGATGGTATAAGTCACAGTGTAATTGGCAACACTTGGGTGGAGAGGGTAGAACTTAAAGGTAGAGAAGTCTTTTAGTAGCCTCTGTCATTGACACACTTTGGCATTGTGGTTGACATCAGTCATTGCTCCTATGACAATCCTCCATTAGTGGCCTTTCCAGTCTTTTGCACTGGGCTTATAGGAATCGCTATTTTACAACCTACCACCTCACCACAGATTTGTTCTTTATCTTCCTTTGTGGTATTCCAGCCATTTGCTGTGGCTCCCAGAGTACTCAGCTCTCCACAGGGGAGGGATCTGTGGCTTGAGAGCAGCAAAGACCATTTTAGCAGAAAGGTATCACCCCTTGGGGAGGTTGGTGAGGAAGACCAGCAGGGAGAGGCAGGAGTAGAGGGATGTGTCACCTTCTGGAAGGATCTGCTCACCTAGAGAGGGTCTATTTGGAATCTGAGAGCCAAGTCACTAAGGAAATTAAATGTCAGTTTCCATTTCGAGTGAAGAGGAATCTCAGGCAGGTGGGGACTTGTATGTGGAAGCAATTTTGGCAGAGGCAAACTTCATCCCTTAAGGCACATCTGCACAAGTGGAAATACATAGTTTTTTCACCTGAGTTTTGCTCATGAACGATCCTATTACTTTAGGCAGAAAGTTGACTCTTAGAGACAATTAGATTAGCTAGAAAGCTGAGCAGGGCATGGCCCCTGGGGTGAGGTCGCAGGTCCCACTGCAGTATGAGTGGTGTTGCGTGACCCCTGTGTGCTAGAACAGGCAGCACCTAGGGCAGCACTCAGACCTGACGTTTTTTTAAGTCCTTTGACAGAGGAAATGTTTCTTCCTTTGTATTTGGTGGGGGGGGGGGCGGAAATCCAACTTCCTGTGATCTAGGCCAATTACAACTTTGAAAACTATCTTTTGATTGATATTATATAAAGTAAATGTGATGAGCATTCACAGAAATGATTCGTGCTAAACAGGAAACAAAACCAGAACCAAGTGCATTCGCATAACGTTGTACAATTGAGGTAGGAATAAGGTAACTTCGTAGGAAGTCCTATTCAGAGGAAGCAGCCAGAGCTGAGACCCATGTGTGGGGTCCTGTGTATGTCAGTGTCCTCAGCAGCAGCTCGTCCTTCAGTCACACAAACGTCAGTAACTAAGGCATGGCCACCTCTGCAGGAGGTGGGACTAGAGTTGGGGGGCAGGCCTCCCATGTAAGCTCTTATGTGATATCAGGGATTAATTAGGTAAAGCAAGTGTTCATGCATCCGCTGTTTGCCCTGGTCGGGAGCACTGCCTTTGGACTGGTTAACAGAGGAAGGATGAGGAAAGACTTGCTCTCGGTTCCACTTCCGGTCGGTCTTCACACCAGAGCTGACTGAGAGCTGGAATCTAAACTGAATTACTGTGTCCAGACCCCTGGTTTTATTCTTTTCCTCCTTTTTTTACTCCCAGAGACAACATTTTATAACAAGTGATTTCTTCCATTGATTTAGAGAAACACTGACATTGAGAATTTGATGATACATAGATGCTTTTTCCTATTTGAAGAAGGGAATGTCTGTGTGTGTTGGTTATGTTATGTTATTTTTTGAGGGGTTTTGATGTTTAATAAAGACCTCGATCAAGAACATCTTGAAATTGGCTAACACATTCAGTGAACAGAACTTGGCTCCAAGTGTCCATTTTCGTCCACAAGCTCCATGACAAATTGTAAACATGCCGATGAAGAGCTGCAGGTGCCATTCTGTGCTCATCTTTCCTTTGCAATGTATCTCCCTCTGTGTGCTCAGTGTCCCCCTAGCCCACAAATACCAGCCAAGCTGCTACTGCCTGTGGTTCTGATGGATGATGCTGTTCCCTTGTTGTAAATGCCCTTCCCTTTGTCACACCTGCACTGAATCATGTCTACCCTTAAGGCAAGACTTAAGCATTATATCCTTCCACTAAAAGTTCTGCCAACTTAGACCTCTAGTCCTTCCTCTGAATTTAGTCCATCGGTCAATGAACACAACTTGGTAAGTACAAATACAAATGGAGGCTCTGGGCAGGTGCAGAAGTATAGTGTTGACATCAGGACTTTAATTCTATTCCTCTTGGCCCCATGTTTGCATATGAGGAAGGTGAAACTCAGTGATGCTAAGTGGCCTGGCCCACATTACATGGTTTGTTAAGGGTGAAGCCAGATCCCAATTCCAGGTGTCCTTGAAGGGCTTTTACCTCTTACCAAATTTCCCAGATGTTGTAAGAAGGAGAAGCACAGCAAGGCTTCTCCACCTGTGTTTGTTTTCTCTGTCTGATCCAGGCCCGGGAGACTGGTGGTTGAGAAACCACAGGGTGGTGGTTTTGCTGTCAGCGGACAAGGATACTCACCAGACGAGAATCCAGAACCTGGGTAAAAATGGAAAAATCCAAGTGTACACTGATTGCAAAGAGTAACATTTACTGGCAGCCACGTGATGGAGTGATGTTGTGTAAAGTGAACTGTGCTCCAGGGGCGCAGCGGGTCAGCGTGCGGTCAGCGTGCATGTGGTCCTTAGGAGGCAGTGCGTGTGCGGGGGGAATGAGGCTGTGGGTAAAGCAAACTCATGCGCTGACTTCTGAGACTGTGGAAACACTGCAGGAATCGGGGTGGGAGTGTTAATATGAATGTAGCAATTAGTACCACCCCTCGCCTGCTTTCCCCAATTTCACGATCAATAGTCATAGCAAAGGAAAGGATGGTAACTTGGCAATAGGATGCTCTAGAGGCAGGTTACTGGGTGGTGACACGGGTCAGGAGTTTTCCTCCAGTTGCTCTTGTTTTTCCCTCAGCACACAGTGTTCCAAATGGTTCATGTGCATTTTCTCTGTCACTGATAATAAAAATATTTATAAATTGGTTTGCATTATGTATGTCATGGTTTGGTTCACAAAAGATTTAAAATCTGGATTTTAAAGACTCTAAGTAAAAAAATGCTACTCGGTACTTTGCAATATTTAGGTCTAGAAGTGATTCTGATTGTGAACATCCTGTGGGTTTTGAACCTTTAGAAATTAATTGGCCTCTACTGTAAGCATCGTTTGGATGGGTTGGTATAATGTAGGTGATGCGTATACTGCTCGGATGGCTCTGTTGGGTGTGGCCCCTTTGAAGATGATTGCTGTTAGCAGGATTTGGCTCAAAACACAGCCCAGTCTGCTGGTATTTAGGCGATTTTGTAACATTAGTGATTGGAATAGATGCTCAACAAGATCCCTGGAGAGGCATAACAAAAGGACACTTTAAAATTGTCTTTCAGATGCCCTTGGGGGCATGAGGTTGTGGTATTTAAAGCTTAGGAATGACTCTCCATAAACACGAATCAAGCATTGAATTTTCAGTATGGGGTTTAATTCTGTGGTACAGCAAGGAGAAATCAGTTCTTTTTTAAAAATTCCTTGACTTTTTAGGAAAAGTAGTTTACTTTTCATTTTTAGTGTAAAGCAGGTAAAGAAAGAGAAAACACTTGGTTTTGGGAATAGCTGGGTCCGTGGCTAAGGGAAATGGAATGTGCAGCAATCACATTCGGCGACTGTCAGGACTGACTAGTGCAAACCCTTCTCTTTTTGTTGGGAAAGATGCTTTCTAACGTTTATACTTATAAAAATGTGAATATATAAAAGTATATATAACTATACTTATGTAAATATTATATTTTTCAGCACTCTCCCTCTCTCTTTCTCCCCCTCTCTCTCCCTCCCGCTCTCTCTAATAGTGGAAATTCAAAACAGAGACAAGTCAGTGTAGCTGAGTTTTGAAAAGTAGACTTAATCAAAGAAGTCAGATGGGGTTTGAGTAGCTGAAATGTGGGTGGGTCAAAAGTGGTAATAAAACACTTTAGGTGAGGAAAAACCAAAAACTATCTGTTCTGGTTGGAAATGTCTCTTAAATGTCTTATAAATTTGACTTAAATGTGTTTGGGACTGTGCATGGCACTTATTTAAAAGTAGAGTGAGTTTTTTCAATTGAAACAAATTATCTTCCCCAGACAAATATCTCTTATAAATATGTACAGCCTTGTGTGGCATTAGTTACATGGCTTCAGACAATATGTGTGGTACGTAGAGAGAGTTTCAGAATTCCTCCGCACCTTGTTGCATGACAACGTTGATTACTGTATGTGTTAACTAAAAAAATAAAATGACATGCTTTTTAAAACCTGTGAAAAGCCCCCTAATCTTACATCCTTCACTGATTTGAAAGACTTTTCGACTCCCCGGTTTTATTAAATTGCCAGTGTTAGGCAGGCAGAACCAACAGCACGTGGTGGGGCTGAGTAGGAGGGGGAGTCTGCCCTGGGCTCTGGAAATGCACTGCCCCACATCTGTCCTGGCCTCGCTGGTGGCTGGCTGTCCCTTCTTAGGAAAGGTTTCGACCTCTCTGAGGCGTTGTTTCCTCCCCTACAACCTGAGAATACAGTATCTACCTGGAGGTTGAAGAGGGAGCCGTATGTAATGATTTGCCCAATGCAGGATTCACAGCTGGCACCCAACAGATATTCATTTCCTTCCCTATTTTTCTCTATTGCAGGAAAGGATCAAGGGCTCCCTACTGAAAAATCCATTTTCCACTGCTTCCTAGTTCTATTAGATAGTGTAACCTAGTTCTCTATTTCTAGCTTTCATTGTCACGATTTCATTAGCATATTCAATTTCTCATATTATTTATAAGCCTACATTATTGTTTTTATAATCCTTGCAACTTATTTTTTGCTCCAGTGCCTCTTTGCACCAGCACGAAATATATTTCCTCCATTGCTGAGTGGTTTCTTCAATTATTCTCGGTTACATATAAAAGCAGTCACATTCCCTCCTGTGATTTATCTTTTCACAGCCCTCGGGGATTTTTTTTCTTTTCTTTTCTTTTCTTTTCTTTTTTTTTTAAGGTTTGTAATGGCTTTGCTAAAATCTGAAGTGTTCACAGTCCCTAGACCAGCCAGAGTCTTGTTCATCACGTTGCCTGGTCTGGGGCTTCTCATGTAAAACATTAGCTACAAAATCCTTAACAAGAGTCCCTCCGTCCTCCTCTGCTCGACTCTTCCAATGCCATGTCTTGAAGTTGGACTAGCTCCTTTCCGTGCAGCACTAGTCCTACCACTCCAGTGGGCAAAAGTCAGGGTACGTTTGCCTGGCACTCGCAATAGAGAAATGTCTATGACACTCATGTCCTTTGCCTGGCATAAAGTTGTTCCCGACGGAAAAACACAATTTGCATTAACCAGCTTTCCCTTCCTTCCCATTCCTGCCTTTTTCTAAAGCACAGCTGAATATATATATATATATATATATATATATACGCACACACATACATATATATGAATATATATTCAACCTAATCTATATTGCATTAAAATATATTAATATGTAGTATTTACGTATAATATTAATATATTTATTTCTTATATTAATATATAATATTAATAAGTATATATACATTTATTTAATAAGCATATATGTTATATTTACAATAAGCTTATATAAATTTATCTTTTAAGGCCATTTCATATATCAAATACTGTGCTAAAAAGAGTATGCCCATATTCAAATGACTTCTTGATATTATCAATATCCCTATTTTTTATATTATTCACACTTACTTGTATGACTGAAATCTCCATGATAAATAAAGTGACTTTCAAAGTCGTTTGCTTCTTGCCACAAGGGGCCTTCGGAGGGCCTGAGAGCCGGAAGGAAGGCTGGAAGGTCCTCATGCACTTCCTTCCACCCAGTCCAGTGAAGGGTCTGCTCTACAACGTCAGGCGGGGCTGCTCAGCGTGACCTCACCTCTGCCACTAGGAGGACACTGCTCCGAGACCCATGCCACTTCAGACAGCTCTTTAGACTGAAAGCTCAGTGTTTGGATGAGCTGATGATCCCTTTGCACTGTAACCATTAAGTTATTTGGGGAAAGCCCAGGGTCATTTATGTGATTGCTGTTTTCTGCTGTCGGAGAAGTTTTTTTTAGTAAGAAGCATTTTCCAACAGGCCAGTTAACATGAAGTAGGCTTGAATATATTTGGAATTCATAAGTATGAAGACCAAGAAACTAGCTGTTTGATTTAATGCAAAGACGAACTCTGTCCAATTTTCTTCTAGTAGAACTTGGCCTTTACTCCCAAGTCCTATGTCTGCCTCTGCCTTTAGACTCAGCCCTGCAGTGGGCCAGCAGAGTGGCTCATTGCCACTTTGAAAGACCATTACTGTTTCCAGATCTGTGATGAATGCAACTCATCCAGCATTTTAGGAAGGGTTCCTCTTCTGAGTGTAAGAAAGCACACTCCCCAAATCATTTTGTTGGGGGAAAGCACAATTAAGACTTTGCTAGAAAAGAGACTGATCTACTCCGTGCTTGAGAGTATTTATGACCTCTGGTGCACTTTATCTTCCAGGATAGTAATGCAAGCACAGGAATACCTAAATCCTGCCAGGGTGTTAAAAATTACGTTTCATTCATGCCCAGGTATATAACCTCCCATCGTAAAACCTGAAAAATGTGGAGGAAGGCAGCAACAGGCCATTCTAGTGCATAATGAGGGATGTATATTTCAGTGCTGGTCTGATGTTTATGTATGTAATTACTCAGAAGGGGTTTTCTTTAACCTACCATGTCTTTAAATTAAGTCTATTTTAAATATAATCATAACAGCTACACTTTATTGTGTGCATGCCAGGCAGTTTATAAATGGTAATTTGAATCTCCCCAGCCCTATGAGGTAAGTTTTATTCTTCCTGCTTTACCTGTGGGGAAACCAAAACTCAGAAACTTTAAGACCTTGGACAAGGTCACATCCAGTAAGTAGATTTCACTGCAAACCAACATTCTTTCTTTTGCATTCTTTCCCTTGTCCCTCAAGTCATTTTGGTGAGGATTTTATGATTTTTAAGCATCTATTTGTTTGGCTTATTATTTTTTTTTTTTTGGCAGGAGTGGTGTGTTTATCTGTGCCTACAGAAAAACATATGGAAGTATAAGAATACACTTTTATCTTCTAAAACTTTTATGTTATAGTTTCACAAACCACAAAATCTTGCCTAAATCCTATTAAATCTGATACAAAACTAGAACTAGAGAAATGATAGAAAAAAGGAGAGATATTGCAACTTTTGAAACTTACTCTTTTTTAAATAGATACCACCATATTCATATGACAGATTGCTAGTTAATTTTGTGAGGATTAGTGTTCTGAATGATTTCAATAATCTCTGCTGCTCTATTAAACATCCTTTTTAGACTTGAAGACCTAATAAAGAAGAAACTAAGACCCCTTCCTGGTGTGACTTGAAAGTTTATGTGAAAGCGTCATCCCAGATGGGGTAGTGGTGTCTGCACCACAACATCTGTGTGAGACCGACTTTGCCATCCACCCCGTTTCATCCACGCGCTTTCTCGGTCAGCCTCAGCATTTAGAAGCAGCTCTTCAGATCTCTTGTTCACGTGCATGTCGTTAGGGCAGTTTATTTGAAACATCCCGGAGAGTGTTCCTTCATACTCGTTTCCCTAAAGCATGAGGACAATTGGCAAGTGATAAGTAATTTCTATGTCAAACATACTACTGTTTCATTTAGAACATAGAAGATACGCTCATTTGCCAGTGGCCTTAGGCCATGCCCTAGAAACCCATCAAGCAGGAGGCAGAGCTAGGAAGAGAAAACCTTTTTTATCCATTAGAAGATATGTTTGCTTGGATACCAGCCTTCGAGCGAGCAGTGATCTGTAACCCAACAAGAGTTATTTCGCTTCTGGAACGTCACCAGGGCCTACTGATGACTTTCCCATGGGGCTTCTTGATTTAGTCCTCACAGACTCCTTTCATCAGATTGTGGGTTTAGCCTCCTCCAGGCTCACAGTGGTGATTGATGTGTTGGTGCACGTGGTGCCACAAGAAACCCACCAATCTTCCCACTGTTGCATAGAACCCTGAGGTGGTGTGCTATGGGGTCCCCAGGAACTTCAACTCAAGTCCAAGTCTAGCTCTGATACCTCCCAGCCATGTGCACTTGGGTTCAGCCTCCTTTCAGAGTTGATGGGGATGCTGCTGAGGTGATGCAGAAGGACATGGCCCTCCATACATACATAAGCTTATTTCCGATGTGCCCTGAAGCCCTTGGCTTTGCACAAACTTCCCTTTGCCTCTTGAATGAGACTTCATCTTCTTACCTTGATTTCAAGGTCATGAGGACACTGTTCACTTAGACTTGCCATTCTTCAGGGATATGCAGATGCCCTGCCCATCTCCAAGTATTGCATCCCAGGCACTGGGGACCCTGGCCAGGGGTGCCTGCCCCTCCTGTCTTTAAGACTTAGCTGGGAGACACCCCCCACATGTTGCTGTGCCTGACTCCATTACAACAGTGCAGCTCGCATTCCTGCACAGGGCCAGATCTCATGTGTGTTTGATTCATTCATGGAAGCTGATCTTCACAAGTATTACTTTTCAACAGAGCATGTTAAGACTTGAACATCTAAATACATTAGTCTTGAGAGGTCGCGGACCTCCTGCAGCCACGTGCAAGGCATTTAAACTATTCCCTTTGGGAATGTTCTTTAATGTTGGAAGCACATCTTCTTTTTAAGTTCTCTCGACAATGATGTATCTTTATCCTGAGAGAAAGAATTTAATTATGTAAGAGTAGCCCAAAGTCATTCCACTTGAAGTTTGGAGAGTAAGCTATGTGATCAAGCTTGAAAATACCATTCAGGGTAAAAAATGGCAGGTGCAATGATAAGACTGTTCTGTCGTGGAATGAGCACCAGGGACCTGGGTCTATTCTTAACCTCTGCTACTAGCCAGCCATGTGTGTTGACCTCTCTGGGATTTAGTTATTTCCTCCATAAGCTGAGGGATTGGACTATTCCTGTGGTTATTTTCCTTTTCTGAAATCATATGGGGGGTGTATGCAGGGTGTAGGTATATGATTAGGTGTGGCCCACGCTGGCTCTAATAACAAAGCCAGAGAGAAACTCTGGATTTGGAGCGATGGCAGTTGGGTTGGACTGAAGCCCTTTTTCAAAGACAGCCCTCCATTCAACTGAGGCCTGATCTGTTTGTTCAGTAGAGCAGTGTGTTGCAACTTTTCCAATCATGAAATACTTAGGAAATGATGTTTTTATGACACACTGAAATAAACTGGTAAGGATTGGTGGTGGCAGGGTGGGGCTTCTATATGAAGCTTGATGAAAGTATTTTTATTACATTTTCTTATTATTATATAAATTTTTAGAAAAACAAAATGCCAACTATTAGAGGAGATATGTAATTTTGAAGTTGTGGCAAACTTTTAAATGAAATTTATCATTTTATCATGAAATTTATCAAGTAATCATAGAGAGTGATGAGCTGTTTTTAGGTTTCAAAGTTGCAATGCTTCATCCAATTCTTTCTCTAGCATTTTCGGTGAAAATTTCTTCAAATTTTTGACAGTCACCACTGATGAGAAATTTTATTCATATAAAGAGGAGATTTTAATAATGTGCAATTGTTTTAAAATTGTATTAATTTCCTATTGCTGCTGTAACAAATCACCACAAATTTAGTGGCTTAAAAACAACACAAATTTACTACCTTACAGTCCATCTGAAATTAGTTTTAATGCACTCATATCAGGGTGGGGGTGGGGCTGTGTTCCTTCTGGAGGTTCCAGGGAAGAATCTGTTCCTTACCTTGCCCAGTTTCTAGAGGTCACCAGAATGTCAGTCCGACCTCTTCTTAGGGTGTCATGTCTCCTTCTGGCTCTGACCTTCCTGCCTCTCTGTTTGTTATAAGGACCCTTGTGATTTCATATTGAGCCCATCAGGATAATCAAGGGTAATCTTCCCCTCTCAAGATCCATGACTTAATCATATCTGCAGAGTCCCTTTTGCCATGTAAGCTTACATAGTCACAGGTTCCAGGGATTAGGATGTGAACAACTCTGGGTTCCATTATGTAGCCTATCACAATTTGCATCAGTTTAAGTTACATTTAAAGAATCAAGCACAGCTTCTGTTTCTGTACTTGTATGTAGTGTTGACATTTCTTGCAATAATATGAGTGGGTTTCTAAGCCAAGCTACCTTTTTACATCAAGTATTTCAAAATAATGATGACTCTGCAGAAAAGCACGCACTCACAGAGTAGACATCTCATAATTAACGGGACCCACTACAATGGAACATCAGTTAGAAAAGAACCTGTGGTAGCCAGAGGTTCTGAGTTGCCCCTGGAATCTGGAGCCACTTAACTTGTCTCCTTCTCACCCTGAAGTGCTATGTTATTGGCTCCTTGGGCTCTTCAGCAGCCCACAGGTTCATGTCCTCAGTGGGCAGGTAACTCTCTGCCTGAGGTCTTGAGAACTCAGACCCCACTCTGCTTTGGCCACCCCAAGTAGCCCTGGGTGACCATCCTGAGTTTCCCTGAGAGTTGAAGGGTTCCACATCCTAAAACCCACTGTGGATCCCAGACTGGAGTCTCTGAGTGAGGTAAGGAGTGCGTGGGTGCAGCTGTGGTCCAATCCAGGAGCTCCTGCTGATTAGCTGGCTGACGTCCTGCAGGTCACTTCACCTTCCTGAGCCTTGGCTCCCTCCGTTGATAATGGGGGATCATGACAGCTCCTACACCAGAGGTTGTCATGGAAACACAATGGGAAGAGGTGTATAGCGTGCTTAGAACTAAAGCCTCGATCAGCATGACCCTAAAACCACAATGGCAATAATGCAGATGCTGGTGTTTGGGCCTTTTTTTGTTTGTTTCTTCAAGGTTAGATGCTTAATTTCCTTCATCCTGCCTGTTTTCCTCTATAGCTAGCTATTAGGGGAGCTTTGTGCAACAAGTATGTGATTGAAAATGTCAATTCTCGTGGTGGCTGCATGGTGGCTAGATCCTGATAGAAGAGGTCTTACGTGGCTGCTGGGTAGAGCCTCACAGTGTGCAGGGCTGGAGCTGTCTTATAGTTACACTGGGCAGGGGGCGGAGGGGGTGGGGTGCTCCTGGACTGAAATGAAACAAAAGCTCAAGTGATTCTCTCTCCCTTTGCTACTTTATTCCTATCTACATGAGATTACATAATATGATTGTGATGGATTCCAGAGCTAATTTGGCAATAATTCATATTTATATTTAGGTTTTTATTACAGCAGTAGTGCACTGATCATTTGGTTCCTAAAGTAATTTCCTTCTGCAAATGTACCCTTGACATCCTAAAATGTATTTTAGATTTAATGCAAAAAAGATATATTATGGAAAAGGCAGTATTTTCGAATCAGGAATGCAAAGAGAGAAGCATTAATTTCCTTTTAAAAATTATTAGAAATGGAAGCCACTTTCTAAATCACAATCGATAACAGTTTAATTTGCGTTTTTCAGCGTCTGGTATGCTCATTTCTGTCATTCGGAATCCAGAAGTGTTTTCAGGATGTTGTTGCCTTTGTTAACTCATTGGGTGGACATTCAAGATACTTTTAAAGGTATTTTAATAAACATATTTAAGTATTGACAGTTAATAGAGCCATTGGTCTGAACTCAGTGGCAAGTAATTTTATTAAAGCTTAATGAAAGCTGTGCAAGCAGTTTTCTTCCACCCCAGTGTCTTCAGGGCGGCGTTAATTATAAGAACCGGCGCTATTGGAGATGTTTACCCAGCACACAAACTCCTCATTGTTAACCATGGCTGGTGCGTGCTGACAGCTGCCTCTCAGAGAAATGTAACCCACGGTTAATGGTGGAAAGGGTGGCATTAGCATAATTTTTTGGCAGAGACTAGCTGGGGTTTCAGTGTTGCCTTCAACAGTGAGTCCTTCATTAACAGTGTCTTATCAGGGGCCCGGACTCCACCGGGGGTGGGGGCACGGCAAGAGACGCAACCTTATGATCGTGTTGTAGGTAACCAGAATCCTGTGTGAACTGTCTGCTCCTGAGTCAGAGAGAAAAGGATTTCAATTGCTTATGATCATAATTTGAAAAGAAGCCCATGGAAGAACAACTCTCAAAAGAGTTGCTGATGTCTGATCAAAATTGACACAGTGTAGAGGTGGCTTTTTTGACATTGACACTAATGAGTATTAGGGTTTCTATAAGAGGAATTAGAATTAAAACATTTTTGTTCTTCAGGGACCAATTCAGACAAAAATAAATCTGCTAATGCAAGACTTAAGAATCAAGAATACATTAATCCCCGGAAGGTTCTGTAAGTTCATTTGCACATTGCTAAAGGTATTTCAAGTGATTGGGGAAAAAATTGTGTATCTTTGGAGACATATTAAGCTAGTTTTGGAAAGTAATAGGAAATAACAAATAATTACTTATGTTAATATTCATCCTTAAAACAATAAACTACTCCCCAAGCCTCAGGAGTCTCTTTGATTTCCTCAATAATAAAAAAAATACAAAATTAAATGTAAATGATAAAATTGGGAAATAGATGATGAGGAAATAGCTGTCATTCATTGACACTTAACTATGTGCCCAGTCGGCACTATGCTAAGTGCTTCTGTGTATGTCTTTTCTCATTTCCATAACCGCAAGTGGGAACATGAAGCCCCAGGGAAATTAGTGATATTTCCAAGGTCACTCAACTGGCAAAGGGCAGGATGGAAATTTGAAGACAAGTCTTTGGTTCTTCAACCTGTGGTGCTCCCTCTGTCACCCCTGAACTGGTCTCTGCCATCAGTGACAGTCACTTCTATTAGCAGTATCTTCCTGAGTCCATTAAATGACAACCTCCCCAACCCCGGGACTCCTTCCCACTCTTCCTCTCACAGGAGCCACTGTTGCTATTTCACATGCCCGGCACCCTGAGGATTCTATCCCATAGTCCTTCTTCATGCCAGGGCTTCTAGCAGTGACTTTTTCATCCGGTTGTACTGGTTTCTGTTGGGTTTGTGTGGGCATGTGTTGACCAGCTGCCCCCACCTCCTCCCCACTCCGGGGAAACAGCCTGGAAGAAGGGGTGCCTCACTGGGCTGGGACCAGACAGTGTCTTTGCTTCAGATTTTCTTGAGGCTTCTCCTTTCAGATCCTTGTGGACCTTTAATATGTGTGTAAGGATCAAATATTAGTGCCTTCAAGGACTAACAGCATATCCTTTGTTTAAGTTGAGTGGGGTCTGAGAATACTGTGGACAGATAAAGGATTATGCTTTTATTTCTCCTCTTTACCTTGAAACACAACAGATCACAGACATGTCCTGAAAGTGTAACATCTGAAATTTAGTTATGAAAAGATCTGTGGAGTCCCAGGAAGGTTTGGGCAACCCATGTGGTCTAAGGGGTAAGTCCAGAGTGCCTTGTGTCAGCCCACTTTCGGGCAGCTGGTGAGCCGCTGCCCTTGTCAGTTGTGTTATGTCCCCTGGAGCAGGTGCGCCCCAGAGCTGCCTGGCCGGCCTCCTCCGTGGTCGAGACCCCTTCTGTGAGTGTCAGCACCCCATCAGCGTTCTCCTTACTGCTGTGTCATCTTTCACCAGAAATGGGGGGTGACCCATGATTAGGATCAGCTTGAATAAGATCTGTTACCTTTTACTTCTGGAAAACGAGATTTGACCTGAATTATGGAATACATTAACTTGTATTTTGTAGCTCAGTGATTCTCAACCCTGGCTGAACATTAGAGTTACCTGAGGAACTTCAGAAAATACCAAATGTCCAGTGACTTGTCCCAGGATAATTATATCAGGACAGCTAAGGCAAGGCCCTGTATCAACATTTCTTAAAGTCATCGCAGACAAGTGGAATGTGCAGGAGGGCAGGGGTTGAAAACTGCGGAGTAAGAGGACAGAGAGACCATGAAGAAGGGTCTTCGACCACTCTGGCTACTACTCACAGTACAGCTAGTGCTGCTGGTGAACTTACCAGGGGCTAATTCTGTGCAGGTTTGGTCCTAAGTATTTTTCACGGAATGAAATTACTCTCAGGTACTCCTTACAATAACCTATGTGCTTATTTCATCTTTACAGATGTGTACATGGAGAACTTTGAGGAGGTAGAGCAGTTTATTCAGAGTAGAATGACCCCTCTTGGTGATATTCTCTATTATAAGTGAGATGTAATCCTTAGATGTAAGTATATAGTACATCTGTTTTCCTATTGCTCTTGTCACAGAAGACTTAGACAATTCTTGTATGGTTAGCATGCTTTGGTTATGCCAGCTGAGATCCAAGTATACTATAGTTATTGAGGAATCTTCAAATTCCACATCACAGATCCTGGCCTCCTAACTCCTACTCAGACTTCACATGAGTATCCCGAAACACTTCTTTGTGGCAAATAGTTTATATGGATGCCTAAAGTAGGTAGATGTTGAAAACATACTGTTTGGCAAAGACTCTGGTAATACACATACGGTCTAGTAAGTCCACAAATTGTAATCCCATGTACTTGGATTTAACCCCTTGCCACGTTCACACACAATCTCTTGGGTTGTATTTACAACCTCCCTGCGAGGTCTCCATCATGAAGGGTTGGATGGGTAGGGTGAGATTTAGAATGTATTGTGATTCAGCTGGTTGCAAGTCTGAGATCACTGGCTGTCCAAACAGGGCATCTTTAGTGCCATTAAACCACGAGGGTTTTGTTGGTGGTGGTTTGGTGTATAATGCCATATGTTTTAACCACACACAGAGCCACATAACCACCATCAGGTTAGTCCAAAGGGCTGGAGTGTTGCTTCAGTATCAGTAGCCACCCGTGTCCTCCACCCACCCGTGCAGCCTGGATAAGCTTGACTTCTGTGAGAGGATTAGGTCCCTGCCAGCCCAAGCTAGCAATTTCTTGACAGTTTAGACACAAGCCCTTCTGAAAGTTGACTGACGGTAGAAGTGGAAACATGGTGGGTATACTGTTCATTTCTCCTTTTCTGGCTTGACAAGAGACTAATCCTTGATCCCAAGAGGAAAGACTTCCGACAAGAAAAGGAAGCTAGAGGCAGAGTTCTAAAGGCATAGGCATTTTCTGGAAAGAAATGAAATGATGGAGGCCTCTTTAGGCCTCCAAAAATGGGAGGTACCGCCTCACAGGCTGTGGGGACCTGGGACTGGAGACTGGGGTCAGAAGTGGGCGTTCACAGGGCAATGGAGGTGAGTGGCAGGTGAGCACTTGTCCCCTGTCCTGACTCCAGACCCTTCATCAGCCCTCCTCCACCTTTTCTTCTCAGATTTACATCCTGACCTCTAGGCTCAAAGACCTGGAGGGCTTCGGTCTGATCTTCCTTTCCCCAAACTTGACAGCTGCCCTAGAATCCTCTGTAAGACTGAACAGCAGGAAGTGCCTTTGATCTTAGGGGAAGCGCTTGTGATAACAGCATTCATCCTTTGATCTCCATAGCCCAAAAGTTACCAGCTTCAGGTCTGAAAATTCTGACAGTTTTGTTTACTTTGCGCTGGGAAAGTGTAAGACCCTAAGGTGAAAAGCTCTGCCTAAACACTGCATAATAATGCAGTTATACCCTAGGAAAAGAAATACTTGCTGTCTCCAACAGAAGAAATTCAGGTAGCTTTTCACTTCCCCTTCTGCACCTCTGTTATGAGCAAAAGGCCTTTAGAGCCTCTGTCCTGAGAAGGTGCAGGAACACAACTGGATGGGAGGTTGGGGAGCTGCTGGCAGAGAAAGGTAACAACATGGGCCGTGGTGCAAGTGGCGACCCTGGTCAGCCCTGTTCCTTCTCTGTGTAGGAAGAAGTGAAATCTTCTATACGGGAGAGAGGGAGAGAAGACATTTGAGCTGAGCCTGAGTGAAGGGGGTGGGGAAGAGCTTTTTCTGGCAGAGGAAGGAACTAGTTCAAAAGGTCCCTGGCTGACAAGAGGCTGGTGTGTCCGCAGCAGAGAGAAGGCTGTTGTGGCTGGTGGTGGGTGTGGTCAGCGGCGGAGCTTGGGTCATGTAGGGTTATAGACCATACAAGGAATTGACTGTTTTGTTCTCAGAGAAACAGATTTTAAGCAGAGGGCTACCATGGTCTGATTGATAAGGTTAAAAGATCCTTCTGATTGCTGTATGGATTGGAAAAAAAAACAGCAGTGATCAATGAAGAAACCAAGGGCTTTTCTTGGTGGCCCAGAGGGGCTGGCGAAACGTGATCAGATTTAAGGAATATTGTGAAGACTGAGCACATAGGACTTGCAACTGGGTTGTGTGGATGGCTTGAGGGAAGCAGATGAATCAGGGATGACGCTTGGGCTTTGGAGCCTGTGGGGGAAGGGATGTATCCTATAACCCAAGAAGGAAACCGGGGAGGCAGAACTTTGCGGGGTGGAATCCAAGCAAAGAAAGAATCTGTTTGGCCTGGCAAGGCAGGAGTTGTCTGTAGACAGCCAAGATGAGGCACTCATGAATCAGGGGCACCAACCTTTGGAGTTTGAGGGAGAACTCAGGCACTCATAAGTCCTTTCTGGAGTTCTTAGGGACTTTGGTGCCTATGGAAACTTCGAGTACTTTAGCAACATTTAGTTGTTCGAGCGTTCTTTGATGCTTGAGGCTGAGCCCCGGAGAACATGCTGGAGCATGCTGGAACTTCTCACATCCCTCCTGGGAGACACGCTGATGTGATGAGCACACGGGCACCCTCTGTAGCCATCCCCGTTGCACGATGGGTGAACAGTTCTGAATATTTCTCTGGACTTATGCAATCATTTTTCTGAATTCTTTTATGCACCTCCTCTTTATTTAAGTTGGACATAGGTATCGTTTCCTGTGTATGTATGTTCCCAGGGGAGGGCAGTACAGTCATTCAGATTTGACAAATTGTCCACATTTCGAAGGTTCCCGAAAATAATGCAATCACAAGCATGCCAGGTGTTTGTGCTTCAGGGTCTTGCACATGAATGTTGGAACCTGTCATCCCTTCCCCATGTCCAACTGGCCAGTGAGGGGACAGTCCTCCTTGACATCAAGTGGGTGATACATCAGAAGACTACAAAGCAAAGGGGACAGATGACGCCTTAGTACAAAAAAAAAAAAAAGCCTTTAAGCCAAACCCACTTACTTATGTTTGGCTAAGTTTTCCCTCTTGAAGTGTCCCTGGCGTAAGCTCCACTTCCCCTTTTTATTCCAATTTCTTAAGTCACTTTTGCTCTTTCCTGAAAAATCATCTTTCATCTGCTCCAATGAGGACATTTACCTTATCCCCTCAGTTACTGTTCTAACAATCCTTGTGTTTTCTGTATTTCCCATAGTTTGTTTTTATTTTCTTCACTTTTTGTGGAGATGATTCCCCGTGGACTGACAAGCGTTACCCTCTTGGAGAAGAGTCTCCCATGACAATGTCCCTGTCATCAGCTCCCCCACGTGATCAGACGTGTTGCCAGGAGGTCCCATTGGCGGTGCCCAGGCTCCCGGAGATGTGAACACCCCAGCAGGCTCTTTGGATATGCAGGCGCCTGAGCACCCTCTGGGAAAAACAGTCTTCCCTCCTCTCTGCAGTTTCACAACAGTGCGGCCATGAGCAAATTACCGGATTCCTCCAGGCCTCTATTCTCTCCTCCATATGCAGGGGTAATTCTAACCCACCTCTGATGTTTGAATTCCGTGAATGAATACCTGCAAAACACTTAGCTGAGTACCGGCTACCTAAAAGGAACTCAACCCTTAGTTCCTTCCCTAACCCCTCTGAGTCCTTGTTCATCAGGAAACAGTAACCATGCACTCTGAAATTACACTAGCCAGACAGTGGCTGTTGGAACAAAGGCCAATCGAACTTCAGAAGCAAGCCAGACTGGAGAGATGAAGGAAACGGACAGTCAAGACAAAGTGAAGAAATGGTGCCGTGCTTCTCCAAATGTGGTCCTAGGACCCGCAGCCTTCGAGTCGCTTGTAAGCTTGTTAGAAACTCAAATGCTCAGAGTTACAGACTCAGAACCTCCGGGAACAGGGCCAGGCAATCTGTGTTTTAGCAGCCTACATGTAATTCTGATGCCACTGGTCTAACGTAAATTCAACAGATATTGGGTGAGGAATAATGGCATGTGTTTCTGCATGTGTGTGTCTGTGTGCATACACACCCATGTATATAGAATGTTTGTGAATGCATTGTAATACAGCAAAATCCCCCCACTTTTCTTTGGTACAGTTGACTGAATAGAAATGATTTTGTCCTGAATTCATTTTGGGTATAAAACTATAGATTCATTAACTTTCTTCTTTTCCGTTTCCCCTAGGAAATTCCACTTATTTGGATGACCATGGACCACCTCCTAGTAAGGTAGGGTCTGCGCTTGTGTTGTAAACCCCTTTTCCCTTTCTCCATACCTACAGCTTCCAATGACCCCACCCAGATACCCTCTGACCCTGAATTGCTCACAAGAAATTAGTAGCTGACAGATGTCAAGTTAGTCTTTGACTTACAGTACAAAGAAAAAGAAACCTATGGAGGCAGCCAAAATGGTGAGAGAGTAGAGCTGTTATTTCATCAGTAGCTGTAGCTGCCCCAGCACTGGAGCCTTCGGCTGACCTAGGTCTTTGGCATCTTCTCCTGTTTGCTGCCTCCTTTGCCTTGGCATCCGTGCTGGCCTACGATGTTATTCCCACAACCTGGCCTTGCCATGCCTTATAGCCTTGGCCAGACTCATCTCTGCCCACTCCTCCCTGGCCTGCCTTCACTGGGACACCCCACCCAAGGCTCAGCCCCTTGGACCCAGATTTCTCTGCCAGTGCCCTCTCCAGTTTATGTTTTTAAGGGTCAGAACCACCCAGTGAAATATTAATATAGTTCCCCACCACTGTCTACTTTCTTGAAATCAATGAAAACCAAATGGCTATCAACAAAAAAAAAAAAAGAGAGAGAGAAATAGATGGAGAAATAGAGAGAAATAGTGGTCTTTGACCACTGAAGGTAATGCCTATAAGGTACAGTTTTAAGTGCATCGTGAGAAGAAAATCAACCACTAACCTAGGAATTTACCCTAATGTTGGCTTTTCAATTTGGGATTTGAAGACCCCAGGTACAACCATGAGCTTCTGAATCAGGTGTTTCTGGGTTTATCACTGGCTCTGCCACTTTCAGTGTATGACATTGGGCACTTGAGTTACTGAATGTTTTGAGCTTGAGAGTTTTAATGTGCAAAGCAGGATTAAAAATACTGCCCACAGTGCAGGGCATCTAAAAGGGCTGAACGTGCTGATTTATGACAAGCATTCAGCATCTGGCGTGCTAGGAGCATTAAATAAGTGGTGGTGAATGTCACCCAGCCTGGAGTAGCATTAAGATCATTGATGAATGTACAGTAGCACTTAGCAGAGTCATGAATGTCTCTACCACGTGGTCCACTGCATACCGAGTGCCCACAATGATATAGGCACTAGGAATGCAAATATGAGGCAAAACAAAACAACAGCAACAAAATAGCCCCTACCCTGGAGGAGAAAAAGGAATACGTAGAATTTGATGCCATCTGAAGTTAAGAACCACGTCTAGCTCATCTCAGGAGCCTCCCGTCCTTACGTTAGTACATCCGGCTCTTCATTCACTTTCACTGAGCTGGACTGTGCCATCAGAGCTGGAATCTAAATTAGGTCTCCGGGCTCCTATTCTGGGTCTTTCCACTAGGCCAATGTTCTCAAACTTAAGCTTGCACCTGGGTTTCCGGGAGGCTTGTGAAAACACAGGTTGTTGGGCTTAGACCTCTGAGTGTGTGATTGGTAGGTCTGAGATGGGACCTGAGAATCTGCATTTCTCACAAGCTCCCAAGAGATGCTGGTGCTGCTGGTCTGGGGACCACGTTTGAGAACCTGAGCTCTGAAGGCCACTGATAGAGAGACACTATTTGCCTGGACATTTTCTGTGTTGGGTTTATTCTGCTAAAGGCCTACAAAGAGTGGTATGGTTTATCCTATAAAGGTTATTTATTAATATCACCGTGAGTTCCACTGTAAATTTTCTTGGAGTGAAAACACGTTTTCTTTGGTCAGTAACCTGCATAGGAGGGAGAGTAAGTCGGGGTGGGGAAGAAGAAAGTTGCAGATGGCCTGCTAGGTTCCTTTGCCACTAACTGTTCAGAAGTCTCCAAGTGGGGCCAAGCACTCTCCAGGAAAGAGGGGTCAGGTGGGATCCCTAAGGATTAGCTGTTTCTCTCAATGGCATGTCGGGACATTGCTTTGGGTTCCAGGTTTGATAAATGGGATTTTAGCTGTTTGGAGGACCCAGGCCCCACTTCATGTTCTTGTACTCAATCTTTGGTGACTGGCCTGGGGCCACTCCTTTAGTCTGCCTGGGGCCTCACTCTTGCCAGGGTGGCCATCCTGTCTGCCGCTTTGCTAGTCTCCCCAGTGCCTGGATTCTGTGTTTACTGAGCTCTCTCTGGTGCCCTGATGTTCCTTCTCTGTCAGTGCGCCTCCCTCCATCCCCCTGCAGTCTGTCCTGTGCCCTTCCCTCTTCCTCCACCCTTCACTAGGGCTCCCCAAGATATATAAAACCCATCAGGTCATATCAGATCATTTTAGACCACTTTCAGAGTAAAAGAGTTTAGAGACTTTCCCAAGTTTGAAAATTGTGAATATAATCTCTTTAAACAAGCAGAAGTTTATATAATACAGATTCTTCCCCTATAACTGCATTTTCATCATCTAGAAGTAGAGTAGCAAAAACCCTCTTGACTTTCTAAGCAGTAGCCAAAATAAGAAGAAGAATACAAAAATGGGTAAGAATAATATCCATATATGAACATCTTTTCATCCATGCTTATTATTTCTGACAGGGTGGAAATGAGTCCCAGCAGTGATGAGGTCAGACTTCCAGATGAAGGCCCCCTGGGTGTCCCCTGAGGTGGGGCTGTGGTTGTTTAGGTCTACAGACCACTGACATGGCCACCACTGGACATGGCAGCACCCAGAGGACAGGGACTGACACTTGTACGCCTCCGGAGTGAACCCCCACCTAGCAGGGGACTGCAGGACTGAGTCCAGACCCACAGTTTTCATCTTTGTTTAGCATTCAGAAATCACTTTTTGATGCCAAGACTGAAAGAGCTGTGATCTAGATAAAAATAAGATTTTTAAGCCCCGAAAATGCACTGAGGTTTGTTTATAGGCGAGTTCTCATTTTATTAGAAGCCCAGTTCTACACGACTCACATTCCACAAGTAATAGCCACTTGGGGAATGGGGTATGTGCCACACGGTACTTACAGGGCCCAGGTCTTCATTGTCTCCGGTGTTTTCATGAAAAAGAACCAAACGTTTCTGATTTTTACTTGTTTTTAAAATCTACTTTAACCACATAGCTCACTTCAGTTTTTGAGCTAAGGCATTTAAAACCAGATGTCAATATTTCCTTTTGTCGACCACTTTTTTGCTAGCATTTTGTGTGTGCACCAAATACAGTCTTTAAGATTAAAGCCCTACTGGAAATGAACATGTATATCTATCTCGAGTAAAATAGAAAGACATTCACAAGTATAAAACAGGCATGAAACAGCTAACGTAGTGTGATCGCACTTCTTATAAAATTGCTTATGTGTGTGTATAGAAAGAAGCCTGGAAGGATAATTGTATTTTTTCCAGATGATGAGATTTCAGATTTTTATCCTATTTTTATGCTTTTCTGTATAAATTTAGTTCCCTAAAGTAATGTCTGCTCAACCTGACGACCAGGAAAAAGTATTCCTAGTGTAAGATTGAACTTGGGCTGCAAAGTCTTCAGGATGGTAGAGCTCCTGAAGCACTGTTTGCATTTCTGCGGACCCTCCCAGAGCAGCTTCCCCACCCCAGAAGGTTGACCTCCTCCCCACCTGGGTTCACTTCCCCTGGAACATCAACAGCGAGCATCTGCAGTGATCAGTCCTGGTGGTACCCAAGGCAGCCACCATTGCACATGCGTGGGCTCCCAGATCTGACAGATAAGGAGAATTGGTCTGAACAACCCAAGGAAAATAAAATCACACTCCATAGCTGCTGTCTACTATTTCCTATATGCCAAGTACTCTGCCAAGCACTTTGCATGAATGTTTAGACTTTATAAAACTCTATTAAAAAGGAAGTAGTTTTTAATGCTAATTTTAAAGATGAGGGGACTGGATCTTACAGAGACTGAATAACTTGCCAAAGGGCGCAAACTAGGTCTTGGCCTTGGGAATCCAGCCCAGGTCTATATAGTTTCAGGGTTTGTGCTTTTAATCATTTCAAGATTACTAATTTAAGTAGAAATACAATAACTTTTACCTATTTCTGGAGTTTACTCTTTTATATAAGCTATTTGGGACCTTGACTAATACAATAAACAAGTTTTAACCTTCAGCATACCAGAAAAAATAGTCTTCACCATTTACTACTTGGGTCCAAGGGGCTCTTTTAATTTTTTAACCATCTGGTGAATTTTTTCTTCTCTACCTCATCTTTTTCCTTCTAGTCACCTTTGGGTACATACATACCTTCAGCATATGTCCATTAAGAAACTGTACATAAAATAAAATTTGGTATGTACTCATCACGAAAGGTGAAAGAATACTGTTCCATATTCATTGAACCAAATAGATGAGCCAAATTCCTGTTGCAAGATTCTGATGAAGCTCTTCCTCTTGACGACTAACTGCCTGAGAATACCATACTTTCCTTTTGTCCCTAGGAATACCATGCTAAAAAACAAAACACAAATAAAATAGAAAATACAGTGAAAAAAAGTGAGTACAGTTTTCTCTTACTGACTCAAGTTTTAGAGAACTGATCTAGGATGTCATCATCTGAACGTAGCTCGAGGTTTCACTCTCACGGTCAATGTCAGCATCATCGTTAGAGTCCTGAGTGCTGTCCTCTCCAGGTCTCCCCATTCATCTCTGATTTCGCTAATGCTGTGAAACCTCTCCCTGCCTCACTTGCCCTCTCTTTGCTGCTAGAGGTGGGAATGAACAATTTTGAATTCTCCATCCTAGTCAATGGAAGTTAAAAGCAAACTACAGAGTTGGTGCCTCTCATCTTCTTTTATATCTTTCAGAAAGAGGTACAATATTTTGGGTAATGCAATAAGAAATATGAAGGGTGATACAGTAGTGATGATTGATTTACTTAATGAATCATTCTTCTGTGCCTACACTGTTCAATACAGTAGCCATTGTTCTCCTGTAGCTATTTAAATTTAAATTAATTACAGTTCAAAAAATAAAAATTTAATTTCTTTCACTAGCCACATTTTAAATTCTCTATAGCCATAGAATAGGATAGTTCAATTATCACTGAACCAAAGTGTAGTTCTAAGACATTCCCTCATTCTTCATTTTTCTATTAATTTAGTATTTTTAAAGCATATTTGGGAATAATTGATGCATAAGTTGATAGGTGATCATTCTAGGATGATTAAATAACAAATTGTTTTAAGATATAGGAAAAATAAAATTATTAAGATCTTACAGTGGATCTTAAAATTTTAAAGGAGGCTAACGGACCCTACTTGTGTGATAATTATAATATTTATTAATATGATGATGCAATTGGAATTATATTACATGGGTCTATTATGTAATAATTGAAATGTAAAATGAGCTTTATTCTCTTTATTTAAAAAAGTATATTTTCTCTGGAACATCTGTAAGAAAGAGTAAAGTCAAGAAATATTAATTTATACAATAGTTAGAACTACTCAAAAAAAAAAACCCCAAAACAAAATGGGCCGCATGGACCCTGATGGTCCCTAGAGAGGTGAGAGTGATGGGTGATGTCTCCATTTGTATGCAAAGGCATTTTGACATATAAGACAATACTTATACATCATTTTTGTATATAATGTGCTAGCTTGTGTTGGTATTCAAATTTCTATTTTAAAATGGATTCTTTATGAGAGAGTTTACAACTTATGCTGAACAAAGCAACCTCCAAATGAATGAGAAGCCATAATATTAATTGAGATAACATGCATAGGGCCTAGCAGTGTCTGGCAGTGAATAATCACTCAGTAAAGGTTGGTCCTTCTTACCCACCCATCCCTCAGAAGCCAGCTTTCCTTTAGTATCAATCAACTATTGAGTGCCTACTTTGTGCAAGGGATCAGGAAGACACAAAAAAATTGAAGATAATCTCTGATATCCAGTTCTTTAGAATCTCATTGTGTCTCAAGTTCTCAAGGAATCAGGGACTATGAGAACCCATGGTTCTGTATTTTACATATTCTTTAGTCTAAATTACCATATACAAACAACTGTTCATTCATTCATTCATTCAAGAGTTTACTAAGCACCAAATTTTTGTCAGGCTCTGTGCCAAGTGCTATGGCTATAAGGCTGCAGAAGGCTCAGTCCCTGCCTTTGTGGAGCTCAGAGTCCAGTGGGAAGGACAGGCTAGTAAACAGGACTAATCTAGTATATTAAGTCATTGCTAGGTGCTATGATAAAGATGAACACAAGAGTTTCCACCAGACCTCCTCCTCTCCAGGTGAGAGTCCTGAAGGTTGAGTAGCAAGAACTTACTAGGTCAAAGAGTCTGGGATGGAGGGGGTACGGAAGGATGGACCTCACTACTGGGGTTTAAGGAGTGGTGGGCAGAAAATGCAGACGTGAACTTCCTTGAGGAGCTTGGCTCTAACAGGAAAGAGAAGAAATATGATAACTTAACCCTGCAGAAGTTGTGGCTGAGAGATACAAACAGACTCTTAAGAGATGGGGACCATGTCAGCATAATTGAAGAGTAGGAAAGGAGTGGCAAGTCACAATTCAGTCTGAATAATATTATGGATTGAATTGTGTGCCCCCACCCTCCAAGGATGTGCTGAAGGCCTAACCACTGGAATCTGCGAATGCAGTCTTATTTGGGAATAGCCTCTTTGCAGGTGTAATCAAGTTATGGTGACATCACACTGGAGTAGGATGGACCCTGGAACCAACACGAATGATATTCTTGTAAGAACAGGGAAGTTTGGACAGAGACAGATGCACAGAGAGAGTGCCGTGTGATGACTGGGATTGAGGCTGACTCTAAATTTCCCGAATTGAGTTACCAGAACCTGAAAAAGGCTGTAAAAAGAAAGTACAGTACTAAGGACCTACTGCTGGGTGCTTTCACCTGCCTGGAATCATGCTAAGTCCTTCCCATTTATTGCATCTAAGCCTTACAACTCTAAAAGGAGGATCTTACTAACCTCTTTTAGAAATAGAAAATTGAAGCTCAAAGGGGCCGAGGTTAGAGTTATGCTGCCCCAAACCCAGGAGCACCAACCATTGCTGGCACCCACTAGAATCTAGGAAAGAGGCTTGGAGCAGATTTTCTCTCTGAGCCCCCATAAGAAATTAACTTTGCTGACAGCTTGCTTTTAGACTCCTTAACTCCGAGAGCATAACTTCTATTGTTTTAAGCTGCCCAGTTTGTGATACTTGGTGCAGCTCTAGGAAGTAATTCAAATGGGTTGAGTTTAACATCTTTGATTACCAGGATAGCACTGACTGTTATGCCCTGTTAGACATTATCTGCTTTGATTTAATAAACGTTGAAATCATCCTTAGAAGTCTATTATTAGGATAATTTAAGTGCATTTTCATGTTTTTTTTCAACTTTTAGTACTACTCAAGTTTTTCCCCAATATTCCTTCTTCACTTTTCTTTGGATTTTTTTTTTCTTCATAATTTTCTGTCCTTAACCACTTTATTATCCCAAATATCCTCTCCAGTCTCCTCTATTTGAAATTTATTTCTACTGTTCAAACTGTGTTTTTTAATATACAAAAATCATATTATATTACGTTATATTTTTCTCTGAAAAGGACCTCAGCAACATTTTATTTAAGAGAAAGTTACTTAAAAGGAACTTACTATTTTCACAAGATCAGGGGCATGTGGACAACAAAGAAAAAACAGTAAAGAAGTCTGTTGCCTTTTTAAAAATATGCTCCTATTTCTGTAGGAGACTTCTCAGCCTGCCGTTTAACATCACTATCACCGAGTCCCTGAGAAAGACTGCATTTTCATTTCTGTTTTTCCCCTTCCAATAACTCCTTTAAAGTTGGAGCTACATTAGCCGAAAGGAGAAATTTTAGTGTTCTAGGACAGAAACCATGGTTTACATTCCTCGCTTGGAGCCTGGACAGGGAAACCACACGTCTAGTAATCATAGTAGGTAAGTGACTTCCGGAAGCTACTGGGAGCACAATTACTCTCAGGTGTCTTGGCCAAGCATTAGTCAATTTGGAGAGCGTTTCTGGATCAAGAATTCCCCTTTCCCCTGAGGGCGGCTTGCTGGAGCTTTCTGTGTACATACCGTCTCCTTTGGTCAGAATCACTTTTTACTTGGAAGAGTGGGACTAAGATTCAAGAGGAAAATCAATGACTTGTTTTTATCCCCTAAAACCTCCAAGCATAATTTTCAGGGTGTACGTATATGGCCATCCACCTGGTTTTCCTCTTGTCTCTGAGGATCTGCAAGAAGCCAATAAATCCCTGGCCCAGAATTGGGTTGTGTGCTGGGCCCGCCTTGGCCGACAGCTTCCATTCCAACATCAGTTCCTGAAGCCATTGCTGTAATAGCTGGCCCTGGTTTACAGCTTTCGTCTGTCCTGCTGAGATTAACATGAGAAGTGTCTTTAAACCCACACTCTCTTCTCTTCCCTGTGGCAAAAATATATATATATGGCATTCTTAAGAAGCTTATATCTTCTTATTTTTATCTAAGGCAGAAACAATGAAGTTTCTCCACAGTTTTTTTTAACTATGAAGTATTCCAAACACACAAAAATGGCAAAATAAATGAAATGCACACCCCATATACATACCCAACATACCCATGCCTTACATTTACAGCAGGTTACTGTTTTAACTCACCACATTCTCCACTCTGACTTTCTCATTTGTTGCTGGTGGCAAGGAGGCTGAGGAGCATGGATGTTGAAATCAGATCTCAGTTCAAATCCTAGTGATGTGACTAGTTACCTTAGACTAAGAATGGCACCTTCCTGAGCTTCCATTTTCTGTTTCTAGATGAGATGAGTAATGCCCACCTCTTGGAGTTTTGAGACTTAAATGCAATAAATGGAAAATACTTAGCATGATGCCAGACACATGTAAGCACCCAGCAGTGGGTCCTTAGTACTATAGGTATTTTCTTTCTAGGGCCTTTGACAGATTCTGGAAACCCAGTTTGGGAAAGCTTAGAGTAAGCCTCACTTCCAATCCCCCAACTCCATTTTCCTTGGGTTTTTAACATCAATTACTTACATGTCAGTTGGCCAACAGATACCATCTACTAATTTATAAGAACTTTCAGGTCCCCTCGCTGTCCCTCGTTTTATTCCTTGGGCTAGTTCAGCACACTAAGCAAGGCCATCCATGACTCCTTGCCATATAGCTTTTCTTAAGCTCATATGGTTCTCTGTGTCCAAACCTGACTTTACCCAAAGCCCTTAAAAAAAAAAAGAAGACCTACAAAAGTGAAGCTGCTTTTCATTTTATGGAAGAATCAATTGCACTGGGTAATGGGTTTGTGTTTAATGACTCATGATGAATATACTAGGATTAGAGAAAGAAAGAACCAGCAGGACAGAATGAAGCAGGGGGTTAGGAATCAGTTTCACTCCTACGAGCATGACCTTCAAGGAGTCCCTTCCACCCTGTCATTTTTTTTGTTTGATCATTGCAAGTGGTAGGAAAATTAATGACTTGGATATTTTATCTTTAAATAACTCTTAGGGCATGTGAGCTCTGTATGGGCTCTAAAGAACTCTGTGCTTTGGTATTTTGTTTGAGATGGGTAATTAAAAGTTAGAAGGTTAAAAGATTCTGCAAAAGGCAAATCAGTTAACCTTACCTAATAGAGGTATTGTTTCTGATCCCAGAGTCACCTGTATTCTTGCTTCACTTTCCTTTGCACTCCTGACAGCTCTTAACCATGAACATGGAAGAGTTTGGCCCACCTAGTAGCCTCCTGAGATTTCAACTTTCCGTGGAGATCTGTGTCCAAGTTCAAAAACAGTACATCTAAATTTATTAATTTTATGAGCATTTAATGTGTCTACTTTTTTCCCAAAAAGAATATAATGAATTTATTTTTTTCCTCAACAAATATTCAACGCTATTAAGTACACCTTTTCACTTCTGTCTTTTTTTAATTAAAAAACTTTGTGAAGCTATAGGTCTGAAAATATGTGGTTTATATAATTGTTCTTTCAGCATCTTCCCCCTCCCAAGGCCCTAGGGCCAGTTATCACTGATACGATATTCTCTAACCCTTACTGGAACCGACACTGGTTACAGTCACGGACTTACCAGGTTGTTGGGTTTGGACTGCCTTTAACAAAAGCAGAGAACTTTAAATGAAGCATGAAATTTTATGTTTGCACATTGTTGTTGGAAAGCATATTTAATGAAGGAATTGCTTTAGTAAATTGTAAAACCCATGCCACCATTCCTTGGCAGGGGAACAGTTAGTTGCCTCAGGGTTTTCAAAGTTGTTAGTAACTTAATCATCTTAGCAGCTCCCAATACCGTTACCTAATTCTTTGTCTGTTTTTTTGTCTTCTTTGACCACATGATCAATGTTTTGGTTTTGAATATTATATATGTGCCTATTTTGTTTTGCTTTGGAAAGTGCAGAAAATTATAGAGCAGTGGGAAAAAATAACCACCCATACCACCACCACTCAGAGACAACCAGAGAGGCAAATATTTCTCTTAATTTTCTTTGTCTTTTTGCTTTACCATCTGGTAGAATTTCTCATCTTTGTATTTCATTGTTTCTGTTGAGTTTCTCCCCCATTGTTCTCATGTTATTTCCAAGAGTCTGTTATTGTTATTGCCCTCTGAATGTGTTATATTATAGCATTCTTTATTTGTTTTAAAGATTTTATTTATTTATTTTTAGAGAGAGGGGGAGGGAGGGAGAAAGAGAGGGAAAGAAGCATCAATGTGTGGTTGGCTCTCGCATGCCCTCTACTGGGGACCTGGCCCACAACCCAGGCATGTGCCCTGGCTGGGATTTGAACCGGTGACCCTTTGCTTGGCAGGCCGGCACTCAATCCACTGAGCCACACCAGCCAGGGCTATATTATAGCATTCTTTAGTTCCATAAAGGGTTACTACATTTCTTACAAAAGGTTATTCCTAGATACTTTTTCTACTTTTTGGTTGTTATTCTGAATGGAATATTTTTCCACTATATTTTAAATGGATTGTGTAATACTGAAAATTATAGATTTTGTGTTTTATATATACTCATGTGGCTGAACATTTCATTTACATAATTTTTCAATTTTTTTCTTAATAGGGAATCACATACTTGACAAACAACATTCATTTTATCTCCTATCTTATTCTATTTTAAGTTTTATAATATTATCCAGAATAGTGTTAAGTAACGTGAAGTCTGTGGTGGGGGCTGCGTGTTAATTATCACCATGTCACACATTTACAACATGTACCTGGCACATAACAGGACTCCATAAATATTTGTCAAATGAATGGAAGTTGGTTATAGGCAACATCTTTGTTTGTTTGAAGTTTTAATGACAATGCTACAAGTGTTTTAAGCACTAAGCTTAACTTTGACATTGAGGTTAATAGATTTTTTATCATGTTAATGAAATATTCTTAATTTTTGTAAGCATATAATTATTTGAGGGAATTATATTTTCTTGCGATCCTGTACTTAGAAACACAATGAATTGAATTAACTGAATTTACTTTATTTTTAAAAACTAATGGGGGATAGTTGATAAGTATCATCAGACACCTTTTTAAATCAATGTTCAACTTCTTTTAACATCTCTACTTGTGACCTGGAAGAGAAAATGCTTAGAAAAATCTCTGAGTTTGCAGGTGACTTGAATCTTTTTTTTTTGGTCTCAGGAAAGAGAGGAATAGTAGTAAACCACAGGACTATCTCTAAGCCCAGTGTGTTTGTCAGCTGTCACCTTGGGGCTTCCGCGCAGTGTGATACTGCAGCCCAAAGAGATTATCAACACACCGGACAGATACCTATCAGCAGGGACCACAGCTGTGCCGTGGGCAAGCTGTGATTTATCTACACCTGAAAGATTATATGCCAGTTTAGTCAACAATGATTAAAAGAGGCATAATGGAGCTGGGGAACATACAGAAAGTAACAACTAGAGCGATCCTGCAAGGTGAAAGAAAAAACTAAATTGGTTACAATTCTTGTAAAGAAAGACATTGGCTGAGGGCAACGATCAGTCTATAAAACCAGGAGCAGGACTGAGGGGAGCACAACACTGTTGGCCAAGGCCTTGAACACATCTCTGGTGTGAAATGAACAGGCTCCTTGTCCCCCAGATCTTATTAAGGATACCAGAGACAAATGGAAGGTTGTTCTGCTTCTTACGGTGGATAGCAAACAACTGGGCATCATTGACCCAGATGAGAGTGCAGGCCAAAACGATAAATCAGTCCTCACAAAGGTTTCTGTATTTATATTCATGGAGGGCAAACTCACAGTGGATTAGGAAGAGAACAAGGTTGTTTGGAGGCAGAGCCTACTGTTTCAGAGTCGATGTTCTTGAATGCAGGAAGATCATTCTTATTTTATATATAGAGGAAAAATGAACATTCTATTTTCCTCAATAAGATATTAATTAGTAATTGTTGATTCATCTACAATTTAATAATTACTGATACTTATCTCCAAATCATTCTCTAGACCCGTGGGCTCAGATGACCCATCTTGTAGGGCTCTGCTTAAAGCCTGCACCCTCCGTGGCTGGCCTAGCTGGGCCTGTACTGCGTGAAGACTTTAGAACTAGGAGTTTGAAGTTCCAGGTACAGCCCTGTTCCAACTCTTACTAATTCTTAGACCTGGCAAAGGCCAAGCACTCTTTCTGAGTTTTGTTTTTCTCGTTTATAAGGTGGAAAGTAATAATAATTTTCCTGTATTCCTCACATCCGCATCTGTGACATGAGAAGTGATGTTTGTAAACGGGCTTGGAGAACTGTCAGGTGCTGGCTCCATCGCTGATGGGTGGCTCAAAGATGGGAATGCCCTGTCTCCCAAATCTCTAAGTGCCAGGGGAGCTGCCTCTGTCTTCCTAGGTTTCTGTAAGGACACCCCGCAAACAAACCCCATTATGGCCTGCTGCTCTGCTGAGCGGGCTTGACTCTGGGGAGCTAACAGGGTTCCCCTTTTGCCCCCTGAAGTCTAAAGTCTGGTAAAAGACAAGCTGAGTGACATCCACAAGGTTATCTTCCAGGCTCACACTGTCATCTTGCCCGTGCTGTCCCCACCCCTGAGGGTGACTGGAGGCAGTAAGGGAGTGGTTGTTACCTTCCTGAGGTCCAGAGCAGAGCAGGACCACTGGACTCCCCCCACCATAGCCTTTCTCCCGGCCATCCCCAGACACCCTCTTGGCTGTTTCTCCCCAATAAGGGAAAATTTGGAGCCATTTACTTCTTTCCTTAGCAGGATGCAACATAATAGAAGAATGAGCAACGGGAAACAGGCCAAAAACAGGAAGAAGCCAAGGGAAGGAGCCAAGTGGAAAACGGTTTTAAAAACCTTAAACAACGCCCCTTGAGAACACCACTCCTTGCCACTCTGGCCCAATTTTGTCCTTGAGGAATGAATACGTGACCTTAAGGAGCGGTCCCCCTCCATGGAGAAGTAGGCAGCCTTGAGCTCCTGCTAGAGACCGCAATGCACAGAACTGTGCCGCACTAAAAATATTCCTCCGGATCTGATCACACTCTCCCACAACAATAGTCGGCACATGCGGTTGTGCACTCTGCTGTCGCCTGTATGGATATATTTTTATCTCCTCAAAGATACTGTAATTCCTTAAGGGCATGGAACATGCTTTATACATCTTTTTGGCTTAAGGGATATGTACTAATTATAGGTACCTAGAGGAATCCTTTCATCTGTCAGGCGGAGATAGCCAAAAACGTATCAGTCCCATGAGCCACTTCCAGCCGGATCCCGTGCGTCGCAGCTCCGCGGGGCGCCGTAGAGCACTGACAATGAGAGGGGGCCTAGGAAACGCGGGTGCTGCTTGCCCAGACTCACTTCTTTCTCTGACTTTGATTCCCATCTCTCTCTGGTTTTTTTCTTCCTCTTCAAAATCCGATGCCCCTGCATGCGTTGGGAAAGAAAAAAAAAGAATGTTTCAGCAAGGAAAGGTATTATTAGCTTGGCTGCAATTGTAGTGTATAGCTCAGCTTCCAGAGCTTAGCGAACCTGCATGAGGATTAAGACTCTGCGTCTTGTTAGTTATGTGGTTTGGGGCACGTTTCTAAATGTCTGTTATCCTCAGTGTCCTCATCTGTGTGACAGGAACAGCAGCCCTACTTGGTAGGGTTCCTGGGAGGACGGGTTGAAAATGGTTGGCACAGGCCTAGTGCTAATTGCATTGCCTAAGATAGATTCCCTAATGCCAGGAGTTGATGAACTGGATTTTCACTGGGTCCTGACATGAATTGGTAATATTTACAGGTAGTATTTTAACATCTGTCCATTTGTTTTAGGGTAAATGTTTTAAATCTATTTGGTTGTATATGTTTTGTGATGTTTGGTTCAAGCCAGATCAGTTTGGTTTAGCAAGTTTTTTCTTTCCCTAGCAGAAGTGTTTTTGTTAGTGAATATTTTAAATAGGTATACATGATATGTTTTTAATCAGTGATATATTGACATACCTTTATAGATTACTGTTTCATCCAATCAGAAACGTAAAGGATTGTCTGGTTATTGTTAGGCACTCAAAGCCAATCAGTACCTGAGTAAAATGTCTCACAGAAGAATCATTTCCTTTCAACCTCCTGGACTTTTGAGGGTATATTTTTCATCTTGGTGTCTGAGAAAGTCAACCATTGCTACCCAAAATAACAAAATTTACTATTTTACTTATTACATTTAATTGTTTTATTTGTGCCTAAGCCTTTTAGATTTTGAGTATGTGTAAAACATATTCACATATTTATAATTTTATATTTTAATCATAAAGATTAAATTTCTTTCAGTTCTGTGTGAACATGAGTAATTTGCATGATTGAGTTATGTGATAATATATTTTCAATCATATTCATAATTCAAAAACTACAAATAAAAGATGAATTTGCTCTCATTGCAACATCCAAATGGTCTTGTAATGTTTTATGATGTCATTTTTGAAATGAAGAAAAAAAACTTTAGAGCATCACGAAAAAGCTGTCTATGAAGAAGCTGCATCCCCCTTTCGTGGGGCATCTAAAAACTCAACTATTCCATGATCCACACCAGTTTCACTCTTCATCCTTATTAAAAATGTCTTCAGCAGTGTATTCTTCACCTTCTAATTCTTCACCGTTGACATTATGTTTGCATGATCTTTGAATGCTTGAGTTACATCCCAGACCTGTAATTTTTTAAAAATTGAGGATTATAAGGATGTGTTTTTGTATATTCTTTTATGCATACATTTCATAATTTTAAAACCATACAATTATCTTTTTATAAAACTTTCTTTAAATGTTATATAAATATATTATTTTCCATATAAGTTCATTAGAAATTATATTTACCTCATAATGTTCTCTTTGAGAATAAGTGTATTTTAGTGAAATTCCTCCTCAGTTTATTTTATCAGAAACTCAAATTTAACGGAAATTAATTCAACTTTTTATGTTTAAAAAGTTCTGATTGTAATTGATCTTAAAGTATTATAGATGGGTAGTGCCATCTGCTTTTGCCCTTGGACAGTCTCAGTGACAGAGTTCCAAAAGCTCCATCATCAGCACAGAGAGAAATGTGCTCCCTACTTCTCAGAAGTCACCAGATAAGGCACAGAAAACTAAGTGCTTCCCTAATAAGTGTGCTAATGGCACTAAAAGAGATGATTGATTTTTTAAATGTATAATTTAATACTCTTCCATATAGAAGCAAATATAAAAAGATTGGAATTTGTCATCTCACTCTGAAAAGGCCACACTCTAGTTTCAGGCGCCCAAAAGCACTCTGGTCAGACAGTTCCCATGGTTTTGCATCTGTCTTGGCACTGGAGCATGTGCGTCCCCAGGAACACCTGAGCACTCAGAATCTGCAGTATTCCGGCAGTGTCATTTAGCCGTCCTGTCCTCGAGACTGTGTGCTAGCTGAGGGGAGTGTGCTGGCAGACCACCTCTGTTGTCACTTAGATGATTGCCACCCTGCAATCCTGCCTTCCAAGTGACTGCTTTGTTATGGTCAAAGTACCTGCAAGAAGATAAATCTTTTGCTAGATAGACATTTCTTAAGTACTTTTCCTCCATCAGAAATAACGGCAGATGTGATGAGTTTGGGTTACTAAATGGGCAGGTTCCATTTTCACAGGATACAAATGATGCATAATGGTGTAAGAACTATTGTCTTCATTATGCAGCTATAGAAAAAACTAGGAAAGATTCCTGGGGAGAAGTGGAAGGCCACTGTTCTGCTTTATTTGGGGGAAAGGGGTGTGACCTGTTAATGATTTAGAAGTTAGTGTCCTATTAATGAAGCCTAGAATGATTTGATCACATTGGGAAAACATAGATAAACTTCACAATCGAAACAGATTAAGTCTTCTCACATAAACTTGAGTGCTGTTTGACACTCCTTCTTACTTAGTCTCCCTTTCCTTCGTCCAGAACCCGGTTTCATTGTCAAGGACAACTTAAGCTGTCTCCCGGTTCTGTCATACTACAGCCCACCTGCTCTTGAAGGCTCCTCCACAAGCTCACAACTTTTAAGAAAGTTAATGAATCTACTCAGAACCATTAGATGGGCCCCTTTCTCCCCTTCTTAACCTGGGTTAGTTTACTTTCCAGTAAATTTAACTGTGTGTAGATAGATAATTAGGTAGATAGATAGGTACAGTTGGTTGGCCTTATGAGGGTGGAAAATATGTGAAATAAAATGTTACATTGCTGCTGACACGTAACATGTAATTAGGCCTATGATGGCTGCATCTGTACTGAGCAAGTACAGATAACTTTTTCTTGTCCTTATTCCCTAAACAATGCAGTGTATCAACTATTTTCATAGCATTGACCTTGTGTTAGGTTTGTAAGTGACCTAGAGATGACAAAGTTTACAGGAGGGGATGCGCAGGTTATATGCAAAGAGCATGCCATTTTATAGCAGGGTATTGAGCATCCACGGATTTTGGATGTAGAACCAATTCCCCATGCATACCTAGGGACAGCTTGTTCATGTGTGTGTATGTGTGTGTGTGTGTATTCATAAATGTTATGAGGTTAGGTGTGTAAAAATGTAACATTATAGATTTTTCCCTACTACAAATGATCTCATGTAAGAGTCCCCATCTCCACAGATGGTAGAGAAGTATTTCAGTTTCTTCTAGCTTAAATCAGTTTCTCAGGGACCTCCCCTCCCTTCCTTTCATCCCTTGTCCTTGTGGCTGGCCAAGTCCCCTGGGGGGTTTTGTGTGGCCTCAGGAGAGTGGTGCTTGGTCCAGAGGCTGCCCTCTGTTCTGCATTGCCCCATTTCAGTCTGTTGCTTCTCTGTCAGAGTCACAGCCCCTGACCACACCAGGGCCTCTGCTCACCAAGCTCACATGTGCCACAGCCTGCTCGTCCTGACCCCAGATCCCTCAGGTCCCATCCTTCAGCTTCAGAAAACATTTCAAGAGACTTGGAATTTTTGTAAACTGTCCCAGGACCATTTGTCCACCATGACCATTGACACCCTGAAGCTCAAGCTATGGTTGGAACTGAGGTTGCTTTATGTGGCACAAGGGTGTCCAAACTGCAGCCCATGGGCCACATGTGGCCCAAGATGGCCATGAATGTGGCCCAACACAAAACTGTAAATTTACTTAAAATGTCACTGACTTTTATTACTAAGTTTTATACTAAACTTTATTACTTAGATATGTACATTTTCTATATTAGTGATCACAAACTTGAGACCTACTCAATGATTTTAAAAGATTATTGAAAGGGACACTGCATAATTAGGGGTGTTATGTAAGGACTTTTTGCTTATCTGTGGTGGCAGATATCACGAAAATTATGTATGGACCTTTTTTTTGCTCATCAGTTTTTGTTAGTGTTTGTGTATTGAATGTGTGGCCCAAGACAACTCCTTCTTCCAGTGTGGCCCAGAGACACCAAAAGGTTTGACACCGCTGGCTTAGAGCCTCAGAGGACATACTCTGGAAGGCTATGCCTTGTTTTCCAGGATTCCCGGCAAATGATTGGGGTTTTCAATTAACATGCCTTTCCTCAGACAACTTGGCTTTTGGGGTAGAGGGACGCAGGCAGCTTCTAAGATTGAACTTTGCCTCTCCTCATCCACATTCCACCAGCCAGCCGAACCTTCCTCTGCTTTTGAGAAGCAGTGAGCTCTTACTAGGTTCTTTATCAGTCTTCGATTTGGTCGATTAACTTGATGTCTTCTTCCTTCAGGCTTTGTTCTTTAGAATTCCAAATCACTCTTCCCTCAGTCACTTGGGGATGGAAAAATTTGGCTTTCAAAACAAATAACTTTTCTAAGAAGTCTTAACTGAAACCAAAAAAGGGACATAAAATAAAAAGAAATTATCAGAAAAAAATAATCAGGTATGAAACTGAAATTGTCTCCTTTTTTCTATTTTACTTACTTGTATTTGGTTCTTGTTTTGCTTGTCTTAGTAATTTTGGGAGTGCTTTTTGAAAAATGGATTTTTGTTGTTGTTTTATTGAGCACTCTTTTTCAAGGGCAGGGTATGGAGAAGACTCCAATCCTTTTTGGCAGGGAGAAATTTAGAAGTTAAAAATAAATTCAAGTGCCCCATGTGTGGGTCTTCTTGGTGGCCTCTGGTATGCTTTTCCTGAGTACCTGTAATTTATAATTTTAATTTATGAGTAGTTTCTTTACATCTCAGAACTGCCTACCAGAGGACAGACAGCAACAGGTCTTCATGACAGAAGAAAAGGGCAAAGGGAGAGTGAGCTGGCATCGTGTATTAGTCCCGAACTGTGGCACATTCCACTCTCCAGTCTGGGGAATTTCAGGCCTTTCTATTGCTAATGACTCCAGCCCTGTGGTGTACAATTTAAGAGAACACAAGGATCAAGGAGGAGCAACTCTTATCTCCACCGCCTTTGCTTGTAACGGCTTCCATAACTCACCCCAGGGAGAAACACGCAGTCGGAAAAATTCCTTTCTCACTGGTCACAGCCTGTTCACAGATTGTTTGGCAAGAATGAAGATAAACAGTTATCAGGTGTAGCAGATTACCCCTGAGAGTTTTATTTTTATCTCTCAGTAAATCGCCCACTGATAAGCACAGATGATAGCACTTAAAAAAATCTCTTTGGAGAGTATTTGATTTTGTTACAGAATGCCCACTTGATTGTTGCACAATGACCAGTTCACTACCCATTGTTACGGAGCAAATCTGTGTGCCTAGGTTGTTATTTAAAGGATGGGTTATCTAATGATCATATGCATATGAATCAATGGGAATCTTGTTAAAATGCAGTAGGCCTGGGGTGGGGCCCAAGGTTCTGCATTTTCTGACATGTTCCCAGGTTACATAACTGCTGTTGGTGCCTGGTCCTCACTTTACACAGCAGAGTTTTAGAGAAACTTAGAAGTCTCGAATAGAGTTGCACAGAAGTTTTTTAATGAATTAGTGGAGCCATTAGGGACTTGCAATGGTGATGGCTTTTATGGGCCCTTCAGCTTGCCAATCATTGAAGAAATTGCCCAACTGGAAATTAATAGTTTAAGCAAGGACAATCTTGTAATGTTCAGCTGTGGCCAGAGCAGCACCTCTGCAAATGCCCATCCAGAATTGGTTCTGCCATTCTGACCCACCTGTTGGAAGGGTTGAATGAAGAATGCCTTTCTTCTAGACTCCATCTACCTTCAGGCAACAGGACTCGCTTCCAGAACTATACAAAACGTGCTTTTGCCATGAGCAAGCAATTTCTGCACTTGCATAATCTTATAAGGACCTGAACTCTTCTGTGAAGATTGGGGTGACCTGAAAAAAACAGCTGGAGGGAATAGATGTAATTATGCTAATTCATCAAAAGATAATTCAGTTGCCGGTGATGAATGTCTCAAAGTTTTGGACACACAATAACAAGGAATTTTAGGGGAAAGTCATAACAGTGAGTAGTTTAGATGTTTCCTGGGATTTTGATTCCTTAACACGAGATCCTAATTTCAATGCTTGTCATCCCCACACCAGTTCAAGTAAGCTTCTGATTCTATTAAGTATTAATTCTACACAGAAGAATCTGTATATTAGAAGAAAATTGTTCTATCAAACGAAGAAAAAATATTGAGTCTACCAAAGAATACAGGAGTTTTATTGAATATTTGTTACCAGACCAAAGGGGGCCATTTGCCTGGGCACATCAAAGTCCAATCAAGTGCAAACAGGAGTTTGCAGCCAAGAAAGTAAAGGCTTATTTTTAAGGAAGTGGTGCCACACCTGTGAGCTCACACTCACAGACCTGGTTGCCGGATGGCTTCCAGGGGGTGGGTTATACAGGAGGAAAATCATGGCGTCGTTCCGTCTGGTTTCAAGATGTGGTCCGTGGGGCCAGGGAGTTTGACGTTGAGCAGAATCTGATGTCCTAAGAGCTAATGATTAAGGTAGGGGATGGACAGATAGAAAGGAAAAACTGACACTGGAAAAGTCAGCATTTGTGCTACCTGTCACTACCAGAGCCAATTAGTAGAGACAAGGATTGAATCTTTATGGGCACTTTATTCAGATGCTAATGATCTGAGAAGGCAGTGGGTTGTGTATCCTCAAAAATCATCTTAACATCTCATCTCAAGCTGACTTTTTATAAGGGGAAGAAAGTGTGGGTAAGCATTTTGGGGGAAAAGGCTAATCAGATAAGAGTTGCAGTCTGGAGCTGGTTTTCCTATTACTTCTTTACCTGTTGATCAGAAATTCTTACCTACTACACTAACCTTCCCTCCCAGAACACAATGGCTCAGTTTACAGACCCCCTGGGGCACAAAGGTTGAATTGCTTGTCAGCCTCCTGGGGTTCTGCATTCCCTTTCCTGGAATAACCGTTTTCCACAGGCATTAATCCCTTAAACCTATCAACTGAAACTAAAATCTCTAACTTTTGAGTTCCCCTGTCAAAACTGTCCTGTTCAAGAAACAGAGTTTCTATGGTTACATACTGTTTTCAAATCTTTCTTTTAGATTGTGGAAAGTTTTAAACACATACAAAAATTAGGAAGACTAGTTTGAGAGCACTGCATGCCTTTCGTGCAGCTGCACCAGTTACCCACACATGGGGCTACAGATTCAGTGTTTGTGCACCTTCAAAATGTAGAAGTTGAAGCCCTAATCTCCCAAGTCTTGACGGGTGGAGGTGGGGCCTTTGGGAGGTAATGAGATTATGAAGGTGGAGCCCTTATGAATATAATTAGTGCCCTTCCAAGAAGAGGTACAAGAGTGGTGATTTCTTGTACCTCTGGCATGTTTTTATCCTGTGTGAGGATATGGTCAGAGGCCAGGAAGACAGCTTCCTTCCATCAGGAACCCAATCAGTCAGCACTTGATCTTGGAATGCCCAGCCTCCAAAACTCTGAGAAACAAATGTCTGTTGTTTAAGCCATCCAGTCCCCAGTGTTTTTGTTATAGCAGCCCCAATTTACTAAGACACCGGGTCTACTTTACTTCATTTATATGCTCAAGTCCCCATCCTCAAATTATCACCATCATCATCATTTAATCCTCACCCAAAGATATGTTCACTGATTTTAGAGAGACAGAAGAGGAGGGAGGGAGGGAAGGGGGGAGAGAGAGAGAGAGAGAGAGAAACATTGATCAGTTGCCTCCTGTGCACATCCTGACTGGGGATCAAACCCCCAACCTAGGTATGTGCTCTGACCAGGAATCAAACCCATAACATTTTGGTGTATGGGATAACCTCCAGCCAACTGAGCCACCTAACGAGGGCCATCCTTGAATTATTTTGAATCAAATTCCAGATATCAGATCATTTCCTCCAGAAATATACCAATATGTATCTCTAAACATGTACATAAAAACTTTAAAAATATAACTGCCTTATCATTATTACTAGTTTAAAAATTAACGGTAATCCCTTAATGTCATCAGAAATTTGTGTAGTGTTTGTATACCCCTGGTTGCCTCAAAATGTTTTTCAGTTAGTTTGTTCAACTCAGTATCCAAAGAAGTTTTTCCACATTGCATTTGTTAATGTGTCCTAAATCTCTTTTAATTTGTAAATTCTTTTGTCTTCTCCACCCTCCCCCACCACCCCTTGCAATTTATTTTTTGAAGAAACTGGACCATTTGCCTGGTAGTTTCCCACATTCTCGATTTTGACGACTGCATCCCTGGGGGACTGTAGAACGTGCTACTCTGCTTCCTGTATTTCCTGTGAATTGGTATTTACATGCAGAGACTTACTTAGATTTTAATTCAGTGTTGTGATAAACTACATTGTAGCTGGTGCTGAATTCACCTCACTGAATCATATTAGGAAATTCATGATTTCTGCCTTTCTATTTTTTTAATATTGCTAAAGATGATCTTATCTTTCATTTGAGAGTTCAGATGCAAGTTCAGAAATAGGAGAGTTCAGTAATCTGAATCAAATTTGATTTCACCTTTGATAAATGAAATATGGTATCAGGGTTAAATATGTGCTGTATAATTTTACATACACAATAAATATATAAGATTAAATTGGGCTACATACAGTAAAAATACAAAATGAAAGTGGCCTGTATAAGATAGAAGTTTCTTTTCCTTTTTTAAAAACTAAGTCCAAAGATAGGCTGTTCTAGACTGTGGTTGTCATAGACATGAAAACCACACACTGTAGTCATCCAGGAGCACCGTTTTTTGTGCAATTACCTCTATGCTTAAGATTACCTCATGTCCAAAACGGCCACTGAAACTCCAGCCATCACATCTGCTTCTCAGGCTGGTAGCAAGGATAGAGGGGAAAGGGTAGAAAGCAATCTACCTCCCAGGTGAGTCAGTTTACTTTAAGAACCCCAACCAAGGAATTCTGAGCTTTTCTAAATGGTCACCCATAGCTTCAAGAGAAGCAAGAAAAGTTAGAAAGGTGGGATTCACATTGTGGGAAGCTATCAAAATATTGATAGAGTATTCAAAGATTTCAGGCTGCCAGAAATGATAAATGGCTATGATATATAATAGAGGGTTGTATCCTGGTATAATGCATTATTATGTAGACATAATTCCCAATTTCTGAAAAATACACTGATCCAGATAGAGAAAAAGAGGCATGCATAAAAATGCAGAGAAATTCTTGGCTAACATGTGGCCAGCATTCGATAATTTTTTGTTGATGAAGGGCGGATTTGAACGATTGTATCCAAGAAAGCCAGGCCGAAATGGGAACTGCAGTCATGTTTGTCCAAGGAAAGGAAGGACACTTCCAATTTGAAGGGAGGGGTGAAGGATGGTTTCCAGGGATCCATGAAGGAGGGTCAGGGTGGGGGGAATGGGTACTTAAGCCAGGTATGGGGATGTAGGTGTTACCTAGACAGACCCACTGATGTAATGGAATATAAAACAAACAGCTTCTCCAGGAGCTACATTCAACAAGACTGTCACTGCTCTGAACAGGATATGCTTTGAAAGGATGTGCCTCTTGTTCCACTGAAACTGGAACGTTCACGTACTTATATTTTCAAAGTAAATGGTCTGTCGAGTTGTTTGGTTTTCATTTTGTTTTCGTAGGAATTTTGGAAAGGGAAAGAATAACAGCTGAATTGAATTGGATGCTTACTATGTGCCCCACACTCTCTGGGATAGTTTACACTTAAACCTCACAGCCCATGAAACTGGTACTATTATTAGCCCATTTTACAAATGGAGAAGCTGAAGCACAGAGGTTAAGTAATGCGCCTAAAGCCACGCTGCCGGTAAGATGGGGAGTGGGATTTGAACCCTTTCCCTACACTATATCATAGCAGATCAATCATAACACATATTCCCGAGTATTTTCTGTGACTTGTTAGAGGAAGCGTTGGCCCTGAAAAGGCATCATGTGTTCATGGCAAGTTGGACCTCAGTTCAGCAACCTTGGTACTTCAGTTCTGGTTAAGAAAGAATTCAGAGACAAGACTCAAATACAAGCAAAAGTTTATTTAGAAAGTCACAGAGGTAGAAGTGAGCCAGCTGGGTTCTGTGGGCTCAGGAGAAAAGAAGACCCTTGGAGCTTAGAGAGAAAGAAAGGCAAAGAAAACGGGTTTCCAGGGAAGGAGAGGAAGGAAGGCAGGGGTGTGCTCCAGAGAGAGGGAGCCAACTGGGGGGATGAAGAGGGTGGGGAAAGGCGCAGGCATGCTCAGCAGAGAGAAAGAGCTTGCGCTGGGTTGTAAGAGCAAGTGTTTCTAAGGACGGATCTCAGTAGGATGTTCATCAGTGTATCAGGGGTTTCCTTTTAGGGTCATGGTCTCCACTGATTGGTCACAGACAGGGCAGGGGGTCATCGGCCATCACAGTTAGTCCTGATGTCAGCCATAGCATTGCCCCACCTGGCCTTGCTGCTTTTCTGGGCTTGGAGCTAAAACACAACTGAGGTCTAGATGTTATCTCTAGGGCTTAATTCTTTGGGGGGGGGGGTTATGCATGGGCTTTATGAGGCTATCCTCCAGACCCCTTGTTCCTCCTCTAAGGGGCTCTACTCTTGTGACTGGGGACAAGCCAGTGGAGGAACAATCCCCCTGAGGGTGAGGTCCCACCTTACAATTGTCCCTTGCTGGGCACCTGGGGCTTTCTGCCCAGATGACCTTTCATACCTGGTCCACCGTTCTTGCTCTGCTCATGCCTGTCTAACTGCCTACCACAGAAGCAAGAAGGAGGAGATGAAGTGATGGCACAATTTGGCTTCGTCATAAATAGTGATACTTGGAAAAGAGATTGTCTGGGTTTCCCAGTTGAGTGCAGACTTAGTTCTGGGTCTTGGGTGCCCTGTCATCCTTGCTGTGTGTAGGGCATGCACTCGGGCAGCTCCTAGTCCAGAGTTTCATAATAGATCTTAGACCCTAAAACTTGTGTCACCTCTGTGTTCTCCTGTCTCGCCTCTACCACTTCTTCATGTCCTCCACTTCTAGAGCAATCTTGACAGTCACACACCTGCTAGGGGACACAGTGACCCTGCCTTGAGCCTGACCCCATCCACATACTCCAAGACTTTGCATCTGAGCACACTACTTTCTAGATTTTTCAGATCTCAGATTTTATGTACAATGTTATGATTTGTATTTGACCTGTGGTCTGCCCTGAGATCCACTGATAAACAATTTTAATTTAGCTCTTTGGCAGGACCCAACCTTGGCAGAAAATACAGACTAGAGCAGAGGAAATTACTTTCTACCTTGCGTATCCAGTCCCACAGTTAGGGTCAATCCTTCAAGCCCTCCCTCCCTCTCTTCTCATCTACCTGATGCGCCCCTTCGATCTGATCTGACAAATGTGGTCCAGCCTCAGGTGCAGTGTAGGAAGAGGTGAGGGGAGTGCAGGGAGGTGGGAGGAGAGGGGACTAGCAGGGCTCAGAGGTGGCATCCGTCACCCTCTGGGCTCCAAGTTCAAGTGCTGGCTGGAGGAGGAAGAGCTCTAGGCCAGCAGCCTCCACTGGCTCTTCTGCCCCAGCCCTCCGCTCGGTTTTCTGGAGAACCTGCATCTCTCTCCTTTACCAACCAGTGTGCACTCCTTTGGGAGCAGGAGCTGTCTTACGCGCTTCAATGTCTGCCTTTACCCCATGGGTAGTGCACAGGGTCTTGCACATAGCAGGCCCTCAAAAACATTTAAAGAATAAAATCCACTATGTATTATCACAGTCCTGAACTCAGTGAAGTTGAGCTCACAAACACACACCCATAACACACCCATAAACATAAACACACTACATAAACACACCCATGCATTGCTCCATGCTATCCCCCTGCTTCCTGGACCTCATAACCACCTGGGAGCTTGTAAAAAATACACCCCAGAGAGCCTGATTCAGGAGCAAGCAGGAGGAGCTCACAAATCTGAATTTTTAATAGTTGCCCCCAGTGATTCCAAAGCAGGTATACTGTGGAACTTGGAGAAACAGCCACTGCAGTATTTCTCGATCTTTCTGACCAGAGCTCACTCCACCAGGGGAGTCCGGCCTTCTGGCGTCTCTGGGTCACACTGGAAGAAAAAGAGTTTTCTTGGACCACACATTAAATACACAAACACTAGTGAAAACTGATGAGCAAAAAAACGGTTTTAAGTAAATTTAGGATTTTGTGTTGGGCCACATTCATAGCCATCCTGAGCCACATGCAGCCTGGGCCTGCGGGTTGGACACCCCTGCATACACTGATAACTCTGGCTTCCTGGTTACCACAGCCACATGGTGCACACAGCAGAGGGGCACCTTTGCCATGGAGGCCCCATGTCCTTGAGAATAGAATCTGAGTCCTCATGAGTTTAAAATTCTACAAGCACTTGAGTGTTTGCAAAATACTGTGCAAGGAGGAAAGGAAAAAAAAAAAACAGATTGCTGTATGAAACTTGAATACTAACCTGGAACTACTACCAAATCAATTGAACTTTGGTTTTCCCATTTTGAATCTTCATTAAATGCCCTTAGGTGAGTTTTAAGATACCATTTCCATGTGAAAAGCTTGTAAAGACTTGTTTTCTGTAAGAGTGTGCTTGGAAAAGAAACGTTTCTCTCCTGTTCTACATATGTTACCAAAACTAATAGGTTTTTTCCAACCCTCCTCTACTACTTTTAGCTATGACATAGCCATTTGCCCCAAGATAGCTCCCAGCGACCACCCCCACTCTCCAGTGGTTCTGCGTCAGCCGGCGCCTGAATTTGTCCGCACTTAGGATGCTTCTTAGAAATTGGCCTGCGCAGTACATTTGATATAAATTTTATAGGGCCATCTTCTTCAGATTTGTCTTTGTCAAACAAATTACTCCCTTTTTAATTATTCTTACTTGCTTTCATACGATGATTAAAATATCACAGGAAATGTGTGTGATTAAGTTCATGTTTCCTGAATACATTTGATGATTAGGCTCAGACAGATGGCTCCTGCCATAACTAATAGAACACCAGAAATACACCGTAACTCCCTTATGGGGTACGTTTTAGCTCCAGCTCCTGGCACCATGTTGGATCCTATGCCTTGAATACTAACCTATGCCTTGTACTTTTTTTCTTCATTTATTTTTCTTATTAATTTAGAGATAATGAGTCTTATTTTTCATTTGTGCTTCTTTGCTCTATGGCAGATATCTTTATGAGCTACCCTGTTTCTGTGCTGGAATAAACTAGCATTATGGGTAAATAAATACCATTCATAAGCTTAAATAAAGGAGAGTAAGATACTCATTTATATTCATTTAACTCGTGGTTCCTTTTGATTCACAGCATTATTTTTGCATGGACATTGCTGTAAGCCTGTGATCCCAGCAAAGCACTTTGATCTCTTTCTGAAAAAGGAAATCCAGCCCCCTCACTACCTAGTCACCTAATCACAAATATTCCCTATTACAAATGCTCCACTCAGGGTATCTGTCTTCACCCACCATCACCACCACAAGGGGGCACCCTACCTCCTCTCCAAGGTCATGGTCCAGGGCCCCACTGCCTCTTCACTGACCCTGGAACCTTCCAATATGGCTGCCTGCCGCTGACCAGCATCTCCCCCCCTCACTCCTGAAGTAGTCCCTTCTGCCCCAGACCCAATGCAGCCCAGCCAAGGGAAAGGTCAGGATCACCTTGGAGCTGGGACAGCCATCTTTGGAATCTCCTGAGAAAGGTTTGCCTCCCACATGTAAGGGAGAGCAACACGGAATGCTTAACTATATGGTAGACTTTGTTTCATTTTTAGGGGCTTTACTTGGTCTTTAGAAGACATGTTAGTACCGTGATCCTCTCGTTCCTAGAGGCTGTTATATTCTGAGAGAGATCTTACAGATCTCCTGGACTCCAGCTTCCTTTCTCCCGGTCCAGTCTGTTCTCCACACTGTCACATGCAGTCTCTTTAGACCCAGGTGTGGCCCGGACACCCCTGCTTCAGCTGCTTCTGGCGGCACTCGGGGTGAATACCCAGAAGCACTAAGGCCTGGGCCAGCCTGCACCTCAGCCCCTTCTCCCCACCCTGGGGAGGTTTACTGTCTGTTTGATTTTTTTTTTTTTTTAAATAGCACACTAGGGTTTCCTGCCTGCTCCGTATAAAAAATGAGATTCAGTCTCTTTACAAGGTGGTGATTAGAGACCTCTTATGTTTACCAAATCTCCGTTTGTTCCTTAGTTGTATTCCTATGGGGTGTGTCAAATGCACAAACAGCAGCCTGGGCTTGCATGACACACCACTCTGTACGCTTTTCTCACTAGGCCCTGCTGGCACCTAGAATAGATGGCGTGAGAGTTAATTAGATGTCATTACTTGCAGAAATCTCCGAGGCTTTTTTTTTTTTGTATATAAGATGAGTCTATTAATTATTTCTATCAAGGAAGGTTTAAATAACATCAGTTAATGGCCACTTGGAGCAGCCACCAGCAGGCAGAATGAGGAACCCCAGGTTGAGTGTCATCTTCTTCCCTGTGGGGAGAAGATCCATGAAGACAGAACAGCCGCCTCTAGGAGTCTGCAGTCTATGGGTGAGGATTAAATACGTGTAGAGTAAGGGGTTGAAATAACTTAGTGTAGGGCTCCATACTAGGGATCATGACATTAGCTCAATGGGTGAACAGGGAACCCCTAAGACCCAGAGAAGATGGGAGGATTTGAGTCCAGCACAAACACCAACTTGCTTTTCCTAGTGCTTTTACAGTTGTGTAGTAGTGCACACTAGGGTTTTGTGGGTCTGTTGTGAAGAAGTATTCGACTCTTAACGGTGTATCTAGGCGCGGAGCTCACCTACAAAGTTTCTCGCACTCCCGGGGCCCTCTGTGTCTGGCCCACTACCGTGAGCAGGATACTGTGTTAGAGTGAAGCGTTGTTCTCTCTCCGGTCCTCTTTTGGAACACACTCATCCCTGAGAGGAGAGACCTCACTGAGCCTTCAGCGCTTCTACGTAGACTGCTGGACCAGAAGCTTCCTGAGCAGGAGGGTCCTGGTGCATCTTCGTGGGTGGTGGAAGCACAGAAGGGGACAGGGGACGTCCAGCATCCAACTCAGTCGTGGAGGGCCACTCCCCTACCTCATCACGGTCTGGAACCTGTCCTCCGACAGCCCCATATTCATCTGCCTCACTGTCCCTTCCCCCTCAAACCCCACTTCTCTACCCTGAGCTCCAGCCACATGAGGGTAATTTGTTTCTCAGTGCTGGCTGCTGCCTCTGCCCAGAGCACCTCCTCCCACACCCAGCTTCATCAGAGCCAGGGCCGGTAACTCGGACCCCTGATGCAGGAAACGCAACCTCAGATTGGTGAAGCATGAAAGTGGCGGGGGAAGAGAGTGCTGGGAAGCCTCCTGGGGCGGGGGTTGGGAGGGAGAGAAAGGTACACAATGTTTTTTTTTTAATTGAGATATAATTCATACACCACACAACTGTTCCCTTTAAAGTGTACGATTCATCAGTTTTTACTGTAGTCACAAAGTTGTGCAACCATCACCACTACACAATTTCAGAACACGTCCGTCACCCCAAAAATGAGCTCTGTGTTCATTGTCAATTGCTCCCTGCTTATCCTGCCCCAGCCTCTAGAAGCTGCTAGTCTACTTTCTGTTTCTATGGTTTTGCCTATTCTGGGCTTTATATAAATGTCATCATGTAATATGTGGCCTTTCATCTCTGGCTTATTTTACTTAGCATATGTTTTCAAGCTTTATTCATGTTGCACCGTATATCTGTATTTTATTCCTTTATACAGCAGAATACCATTCAGCTGTATTGTATGGATATGCCACATGTTTATCCGATCACCATTGACTGGACATTTGGCTCCTTTCCACTTTCCGGCTGTCTCGAATAATTCTTCTATGAACATGCTTCTATGTACAAGACGTGGTGGGGCGTATCTTGGGTGTTACCTAGGAGTAGAACTTCAGGGCCACGCAGTAACTCTGTGTTTAACATGGGGGGGATGGCCAAACTGCCTTTCCAAGTGGCTGCTCCACTTTGCATTCCACCGACAGTGTGTGAGGGCTCCAATTTCTCCGCACCCTTGCCGATATTTGTTATTGTTCATCTTATTCATTCTAGCCACCCCAGTGGGTATGAAGTGGTCTCTCATTGTGCTCAACCCAATATTTTTTAAATTAAAGTGTTGGCACGTTTTCTATTTCAGAGATCTAGGCAAAACCCTAGTGTCCCTTGCAAGCTAGCTGATTCCTAGTCTAATTACAGTTCTTTGGGTCAGTTAGAGAGAGGTACCCTCCCAACCCATCACCAATGCAGCCTCATAGTCCTTGGCTGGATGAGTAGCTGGTACCTCTGTGCTAAGAGAAAGGCGCCTCCTCCCCCTTCCTCGAACGAGATGCAGCTCCTTACCCAGGCCCATGGCTTGGCCTGTGGGGCATGCCTATTCTGCAAGTGACTGTGTCCAGGGTGCAACCTAGACACCTCTCCTTGGCCTGCACTTGGCCCCTTGAAAGTTGGATTTACCTGGATTCCCATCGCAGCTGAACTTTGGAGCTGTGACTTCGGGCAAGTGATTTAATGTCCTGGGTCCTATTTCCTTGTTGGTAGACAATAATGACAATAATAGAACATTCTTATGGTCTCATGATGATTAAATGAAATGAACTTTATAAAGTAGCTATTCCAATACCTGGCTAATCAGAGGGCTGATTAAACAGTTCATTTTCTGTCTTGTCTTTAGGGACTCAGCACAGGTATTCTTTCCTCACGAGGGTGTCCAACCTTTTGGCATCTCTGGGCCACACTGGAAGAAGAATTATCTTGAGCCACACATTAAATACATTGTAACACCTAATCACAGAAGAAATCTCATAATGTTCTAAGTAAATTTACGATTTTGTGTTGGGCCACATTCACAGCCATCCTGGGCTGCAGGCGGCCTGCGGGCCATGGGTTGGACACCCCTGCTAGAAGATGGGTCCACAGACTGTGTATGGCCCATGGGCCAATTCAGCCTGATGTCATATCTCCCAGGGTGAGAATGGGTTTTAAAGGGCTGTGACACAAAGAACATGTGACATAGGAAATATGCCCCCTGTGACCTAAAGTATGTCCCCTAGCATCTCCTATCTGGCCCTTTATAGAAAAAGCTCACCACCCCCTCTTATAAACCCCCCTCTGCCAGCCCCTCCTGCCCCCCGCCCTGTCCCACCCCTAGTCCAGGGCTGGCTGTTCCCACTCATGGCCCCTCTCATCGTGGAGCTGTCTCAGTCACAGCCCTATTCACACGGGACCCCCTAAGAGACTATTAGCAGCTTCTTCACCCCGAATCTCTTGCCACATATAAGGAGGGTAGGCAGGGACAGAAAGGCCAATGAAGTGGGGACTCCAACAGTTTTTCCAGCTTCACAATTTTGCCTCAGTCCTGACTGTGAGAAGGAACCAGGCCTGCACTCTGGATGTCCACCCATTGTTGCATTTTAGCTAAGCAACACCTTTGACCCCAACTGGATCCCAAATAGGAGGGAATCCATCCAGCGTGTTAGTGCACAGAGCCGTTCTGAACTTGCCCCCAGCCGGGGCAGACTTCCCAGGAACAGGTCTATTTCTCAACAGCCCCCCTCCGGAAGACAGCTTGGCCTGCAGGGATCGGCCCGTATCCAGCAGAACTCCCGCCAGTCCCAGGAAGAAGCGACCCCAGCATTCTCTCAGCGAGGCTGAGTGAACGCAAGAGCTGCACCCCCTCGGACAGGGCTGGGCTGAATGAAGGCACAGCAAGTGTTTTTGAGAGTCTAAGTAAGAGGAGCAGCCGTGGATCTGCCTGCCTGATTCTAATACTTTGGGCATTAAAAAAGTTTCTTAAATCTTGATTATTTTTCTTGCATTTATGCTTCTGTCAAATTCTTAATGCAGACACAGATGCTTTGCATTTACCGCAGAGCTTTCACTGCAGTTTTATGGAGTTGGTCATGCATACTATGCCTTCGTTGTTTTGGCTTCTTACACACTGAGCATGAATTTTACAGTTTATTTCTATGAACTTGAGCTCTGTGTGTATGAGAGAGAAAGAGGGATTGGTTTGTGCCCTGACGACTTGTCGCCTGAAGAAAAGCCAGGAACGCCTGCGATGACAAGACCTTGACGCGAGCGGGACAGCACAGGTCTGAGGCAGCAGGTGTTCAAGGTGCCGCCGGGGATCTGAGCTGAGCTGTCTCCAAGTCTCAGCAAAAACATGCACTTTTTCCCCCCACAGATAAGAAAGTTTTTTAAAAAAGGAAAATAACAAACCTAAAGGAAGGATTTGCAGCACATGATGATTTGTTAACTTTTTACCAAGAAAAAAAAAAGGAAGAAAGAGAAAAAAGAGAATAGAAAAGAAATCACTCAGTTTATAGCAGGTTTTCTCCAAAGACTTTCAACGTGTCAGTTGTTTGCAAACACACTGACCAGTGGAGGGAGTTGGGAGAGGTTTCCAAGTCTCAACTCTAAATAATTTAGTCAAAGCTTATCGAGCATTACTCCTCTGAAGCTTCAAAGCAGTTGTTTACAAATTCCTGAGGAATAGAATGGCATTTCCAGCCTTGGACGTGAGCGCTCCCCTGGATGCGCTCACTTCCTGTGACGGATCAGAGAGCAGAGTTTGGCCTTGAGAACATCTCACACGAGTGGGGCAGAAGTTGTGTGCTGACCATGTAATCTTCCAGGTGCAAGGAGTGCAGAGTGTGTGCTAAGTGCAGTTACAGTCAAGATGGGGGAGGACTCTTTAGATGTGCATCTGAGCAATTGGTGTGCTGTGTGAGTTTTGTTTTGTTTTTGTTTTTGCTTTAAGTAAACATTACACATCTTCAGGAGGGAGGTTTACCATAACAGAGCAGATTAAAATCGCTGCAGTGGGTTACTTGGCTGCGGGGGCAGACGGATGTTTATAACAAACGTGTCTCCTTAGCCAGCTCCCTTTGACTTCCAACCATATGTATTTTATAAACTACCCAGAAAGGAGAGCATCCTGTTAAATGAAGGGATTTTAAAGTTAAAGCACTTGAAGAAAGCAGGCATGTTTTATGAGAACTTACCCAGGGACATATTGTGGTCACAGATACAGGATTTGTAAGCTAATGGTGCCGCTATTACAATGGGATGTCCTGTGGGATGAAAGGAGTAGTGTGAGAGTTATAGCCCTAAAACCATCAAAAAATTAAAAAGGGAAACATCTGTATCAGTGAGAAATGTGTTTGGCAGAAAGCGGCAGAAAACCTAACCACAGTGGCCCAGACAGGGGAAGAGGCTTATTTCGGGCAGTAAGCAGTCCAGGTCCGCTGTAATGGTGCAGCGAAGTCTCTGGAGCTCTCTCTCTTCTTGTAGTATCCTCGCTGGCTTGTGGATGCTAGCTTGTAGGGTGACAGTCATGCTCACTCCCTCATGGTCGCACTGCGACCATGCTGCCCTTCCTGCCACCTGCGTTCCACGAAGGAGGAAGGAATTAAACATGAAGGCAAAGGATTGAAAAGGGATGCCAGATAAGTCTGTCCATTATTAAAAGATTTCTCAAAAGGCTGTTTCGGCGCTATCCACTTATATTTCATTCATGATGGCCAGTGAATGGATGTGCTGGTTGACCATGGCCAGTTCAAACACTCCCTGGAAGCAGGAGTTGAGGGCAGCCCCCCACATTCTTAGGGACAGAGCAGGAGGGGGTGATGGTCTGAGTGGAAGTGGAGATTCGGCCGCCTGTGGAAAGAAGAGGGGAGAGGGCAGCTGCTATTGTTCACTGAGTCAGGCTTGCAGTGCGTTTACCACAAGGCTGTAGATGGTCGTAAGCAAAGAAAGATAAATCACAAGCTCTTGTTTTATTAGGCAACAAAATAATGAGAAAGCATTTTATTTGTCGGTGGATTTATGTACTACTTTGCTCATTCTTCAAACAATTTGAAGCCATTTACAGAAAATGTAAAATAAAGTGATAAAATATCAAAGCCATGAAGAATATAAATTATAAAAGAAACTTCAATATGGAGAGACCGTAGTCCCAAAATATTGCTGTAGTTGAATAACCTTCAACTGCAGTTGAATTTCCTGGCAGTCGACAGGAAAACGGGTCCGTAAGTGGTTATGCAATTCTCATTTTCCACGAAGCAGAGATACGCTGGTTTGTCCAGAGTGTAGTGGATTTGAGAGCATGTGTGTTGGTTTGAAGGGCCACTCTGCAATTGACCTTGGATAAATCATGTAATTCCTCTCATTCTCAGTTTTTTTGTCTTTTATATGGGAGTCCTTGTACTCAGGGTATTGGATGGTTTTACAAATGAAGTGAGATAATTGCATGTAAGGTTCTCAGAAATAAGAGACCTGAGATGAGGACAAAATGAGACATCAGGAGACAGTGTGGCCACTGACACCCCCTCACAGACACCCCCAGAGCTGAGCTGGGTGATGCTGTACCTTCCAGCGTCTAGTGGGGGTTCTCTAGCTGTAAGGATGACTGTTGCCCTATAAGTTGTCTTCCTCTTTTTCTTGTTCTGTCAGATGGTAAAATCTTGAGGGATGTCAAATATTCGTGTCAGTTTAAAATATAGTTGGGGGAATACTTTGGGGACTCCTTTAATTTAGCTGTGTTTGATAGCCTGAATGGAATGATAGCTCCCTAGAGAAAACAGGGTGCTTCCTCTGTCTTGGGGGAAATTTCTGAAAAATCCATTTACCCAACACCAAATAACAAATGAAAACAAATAAAAACCAGTGCCCATCAGTAAATGAATGGACCACAAAACTGCAGTACATGTACACGATAGAATACTACGCAGCAGAAAGAAAGGAGCTCCTACCGTTCGTGACAGCAGTATTGTGCTAAGTGAAGTTAACCAGGCAGTGAAAGACAAATATTATATGATCTCACCTATAAGTGGAACCTGATCAACAAAACAAACAAGCGAGCAAAGTAGAACCAGAGACATGGAAATACAGAACAATCTGATGGTAACGAAAGGGGCGGAAAGGGGGACAACGGGGGAGAGAAGGGGGAGGGTCAAGTCAGGGAGCATGTATAAAGGACCCAAGGACAACAGGGGAGAGGGAGGACTGAATGTGGGAGGTGGGGGGTGGGTAGGGCAGGGGAGAGTTATAGGGGAAATTTAGGGACAACTGTAATGGAACAACAATAAAAAATAAATAATTTTTAAAAAATCATACCATTACCAGTAGGGAAAAAAAAACAAAAAAGAACCCCCAAAACAGCCTAAAGATCCTGTGGAAACAGACTCCCCAGGATCAGACCAATGCTGATCTAGGTGAACTGGTCTGTATTATATGCCACACTTGTTAAAAATTAATTCATTTATGAAAAAGTTGTACTTGTGAAAAGCCTCCAATACGTAGGCAGTATGACATTTCTTCATCTGAGAGCAATTTAAATATCTTATTACCATCTCCAGCTAAAAATACCGTATGAATTCCAGATTCTTGTGAGGAGTTAATCTTCCAGCTCAAGTTCACCTTGTTGCTAAATCTCCATCTCATTTCAATTCATGGAGGCAGATGGGGGAGGAGGGGGTAATTTCATTTTATGTCCCCTTCTCCAGCTATCAGCAAATCTGTGCCAGGTAGCAGGGAACTGTGAGGGTGTGTTGGAACACAACCAGCAAATGGATCCTTGTCATTGTGCAGAAATGCGCTCTGTGTCTGTCCCTCTTGCTCCATCTTCTGCAGCTGAAATTGGGGTTTTTGTGAATGGGTGCTTGAAGAATCAAGAACAATAGGGCCTTTGAACACTTTGGTATAGCAGGCCCTATTGGTGCTTACCCAACATCCGTGTCCCAATAGCCACCCCAGTCTCCTCCTCTTTGACCCCATGGGTCAAGTTTTACCCCGTGAAGAAGGCAACCCCATCCCCAGCTCCAGGGTGAATCCTGAGTCATTTAAGCTTGTAATGATCATGTCATTTTCTTTGCTAATGGGTAGTTGAGATATGGGCTGGTAGCTTAGATCTGGCCGAGAAAACATGAGGGAAGTTTTTCTCAGATTGTAAAGGAAGGTAAGGTTTTCAGATCTTAAAGGAAGTACCCAAGAAAGATAGTCTCTTCTTTTCCTGAACGCTGTCACCCCGCATGTGATGGCTGGAATTAGACCCGCCACCACGCAACATGAGGAGGGCTGGTCTGAGGACGATGCTGACACACCAGGACGGCAGAGCAACATGGGACAGAAATATGGGACGAACCCTGAATCTCTGTACCTAAGGACATATGTTTTGAGTGAGAATGTATTTCACTATTATTTATTTATTTGTAAGAGACTATGTTTTCCTTATTGTTTGACTTGGGTTGGCTTTTTTGCTACCTACAGACAAAAGCATCCTTTTTAATATTCAGAGATATGGCATTGACACACAGCAATCAGGGAAATTGTTTAGCCACATCTAAGCCAGTTGTTCTCAGAGGCTGCAGCTCCTCAGTTTTCCTGCCCTGTCTTTCCAAGCCCCGTGGGCGTAAGGGACAGCACTGGCCCAGAGGGTTAATGAATTTTGCATGGTGTGTTTTCCTTGCATATTACACATGCAGCACACACACATTCATGAATGTAAAACATGCCAAGAAGCCAGCTCTACGTAGCCAAATAAAGCATGAGGGCTAGAACGTTCCTTATTGATTCAAACCGACAAGAATTAGGTAGGTGTACTTTGGCAAAGGGAGAAAAACTAAATTGAGACTACTCAATGTCAAAAGATACCACAGCCATGCTCTCTCTGTGAAACTTCTCTGAGGTGCCCAAACCCTTCCCCCTCGTCCCCATTCTCCTACCACTGCGTTCACATCCCTACGGGGCACTGGCCACAGAGTGTCAGTGCATGCGGCACCAGTGTATGGTTCCCTTATTCCCCTGAGAGTTCGCACAGAGGACATGTCATGTCCTTTGTCAGAGTCATTCCTCGGACAACTAGCTGTTGAGTCTCTACTACTGCGTGCCAGTGTCTCCTCCCAGGAGCTGGGGACTGAAGATACGATAGTGAGGAGAAGCAGCTGTGCTCCTGTGGTCACGGCATTCAGAGTCTGGTCAGAGACCGTCGTCGTGTCACAATAATCCATTTATTTGTTGCTGCTTACCAAGTGCTGGCCCTCAGGAAGAGCTCAGTAATTATCTGTTGAATTCAGGCACAGAATTTTCTACATTCCACATAGTCTTCTACCCTCACAGTTGTTCACGTAGGTTCCTACTGTGGGGGAAAGGTTCCCAGAAGCAAGCAAGGTCTAGCCCAATGTGTGAGCTCTTTCCAAGCCTCTGCTTGCAGCGCGCTTACTGCTGTCTCACTGGCCAGGTGCCTGGCCAGGCCCACGGCCCATGTGGGAGCAGGTGACACTCTGCGTGGATATGGGAGGTGGGATCGGTTGGGGCTCTTCACTGTGCCAATCTGCCACACTATTTTAAAGTGTGGGCTATGTTATGAAAACCTTAAAATCAGCCAAGGAATTTGAACAATGGTCATATGAATCCAAGAATGAATTTCTTGCTACAAATTCACACAAACTAAAATTGTATTCAGACATTTTAAATGGAAAATGATTACATGGTTTACAGTGAACAGTGGATCTAAGCCTTTGGTCTTAAAATCTCTAAAGTGCTTTGATGAGAGAGAGAAGCACAGACAACCAAGTGAGGCTCTGCCCCGGGCTTGGTCCTGTTTTCAGTGGGGGCAGTGTTACCTGGTGAAGCTTCTGATAAGAGCAACAGACTCTGCCCCTCTCCTCAGCATCCAGAGGAGACCATTCTAGGTTAAATGGTTGGCCTATGCCTGCAATACCTGCTGTAAATGATGGAACTTACTACCAATAATCAATACTTCTCCTTTGTTGCATTATAATGAATGAATTGTTTAGAGTGAGCTCAGAGTATAAATTCTTAACTAAAAAAAATGGAACAAATACGAAGAAATAAAGCTTAACTTTAAGCAGACTCTTAAATCTTGAGAGCCTATATAACGTGCTTGTGCATGTTTTATTTGGAGATGTGTGTAATTAAGAGAAAATGTGTTACAGATCTGAACGAAAAGTTAAACTAAGTATGTGGGTCTGGTGGAAAACTTATTTACCCAGAATTATCTGCAGAATTCCATATTCTGGTCCAAAACTTAATGTAAAAAGACAGTTGGATTGATTAACACAAAAATGGAACCACTCCAAATTCTAGAACTAATTAGAGGACTGTGAGTCCTCTGTTCTAACTGGGAAATCTGTGAGTCTCCTTTTCAGAGTTTTGTTTAAAAAGGAATTTTGGATCACTAAATACATAGTGCATAGGAAAGTCCCAGAAATAGCTGGGATTGGGGCAGATTCAGTGCAATGATATTACCTGTCGTGCCTTTGAGCTCAACAAAACATACAAGGCACCTATACATAAAGATGAGGGTTAAATAGGAGTGCTAACCTCATATTGGGTTTTCCCATTTCATGTTGATTATAAAAGCCGTAGAGAAACCTTAAAGGGCTCTTAGAGGAGTGGGCAGAGGCTCCGTGCACAATGCAGTGGGACCATTATGTATGTGCAGAGACAACACCAAGTCCTGTGTAGACATTTTGAATTATTCCTTCAGGATGGTTTAGCCTTTGAAACTTTTGCATCCTCCTTATTCTGCTCATGCTTCATGTATGTGGCATGTGGGCTTCATTTCTCTTTTCTGTCAAACGTGAGCATTTCAGTGGGGAATGTGAGCAAACATGGACTCAGTTTCCTATGGACTAACCCAAGGTTTGAGTTTCAGAAAACTGTAACATACTGTAGAAACAAGATACCCAGATTATAGACTTCTTGTCTGTGATTTGTATACTGACCAGAGAAAGAAGCCTCAAGAATGTGGTAAAATTAAAAGCAAATCGGTCTTTTCTCAATATGTATTTTCCTTCACATTTGTCAATTTGAAGTTTGAAAGTATTCATCTTCCTGTTCGTGGATTCTACCAAGGTCACCTGAAATATGAGTTTTTAATCAAACTGGAAGGCACATTTTTCAGAAGATGACTTTAAAGCTCAACTATGATAGTTTAATCATCACATCCAAAAATTACTTCCGGCTCCTTGTGAAAATTGCTCTTCTCTAGGAGGATTCTGTTTCAGCATGCAAGGTGCCACATGCCTGGGAACAGTTTGGTGATGCTGTGCGCGGTATAGATAAGGACATCAGATAGACCAGAATGGAATGAACATTTAGAAGTGCAGGATGTCATTCAGATAACTCCCCGAACACCTGCTAGTACTGCATGACCCTGTCCTGACATCATGCAATGTCAACAACAAGGAGCCTTGAAACCAGTGGATTCAAGAAACCCATTTACACGTGAAACCTTGGCCCAGAGAAGTTGGTCACGCTTACTTGTTCAATGTCACTCAACCGGCTTGGCCACAGGGAAAGCTAGAATTTTATGATTTTCAGTCCAGGGAACTTTCTCTACTTCTCCATACTTTTTCTTTTGTGATACAATAACTAATAGTGTTTCAAAATAAGAGTATGTGAAAAAGAAAACCCTGATGGACTGTCCTTATAATTTTAGGAGACAACCAAAAGACAAATGATAAATACAAACAGCAAAACCAAATGATAAATATGACAGCATTGATTGTAAAACAACATTTAATAATATTTTACCCCAACAGTCTATCTCTTTAATAGGCAGATAGATATTTACTATTAATCTACTCTGTACATGCCAGATAGACCCAGTCTATTACGGAAATAGAACAGATGGATTTGCAAAGGATTTATAGCTATATTTGTCTTTCAGTAGATAGCATCAGACATGCACCTGTTTCCAGCAGGAGCAGGAGAAAAGAAGGAAGCATACGTCTCAGGTTTGGCAAGGCTTCTGGGTTATGAATAATTAGGGCCATCACTTGATGAATGACAATGAGGAAAAATAGAGTTCTTTGGCGGGTCCTGGATGTTTCCCCTTCCATAATGGAAGACATGAGCCCAGGGGTGTGGAGAGTTGGTGATTAGAAAAGAGATGAATCTGTCAGAAAACCTAGAATGGCTTGCTTGGCAAAGCCAGGGAGAATCACTGCCAAGTTCTGCAAGGTACTGCTGGGAGGCTGAGCCCTGTGCAGCCTCTGGCATTTGGTGATGGTCCTAAAAAAATGACAGAGAGTGTGCGCTCCAAGCGATTAAAACTGTAGAAGGGAAGGGAAGCGTAAGATGATCATAGAGGCAGATTTGTTACACGACAAGCGCAAACAGGAGTGGGACGTGAGCAGAAACGCACCGAGTTCCAAAACAGAGCCGCGAGCGCTCTTGGAGCTGGGATCGTCCGCACAAATTACTGGAACTTGTTTTTTTCCCTACTCTTCTTATGGATGTATTTGACAGGGAAGATGTTAGAATCTAGTTTTAATTTTTAAGGCATTTCCAGATTGTATCTTGATAACAATATAGGCTTAAACTAATCATTCAATGGCCTCAAAAGGGAGCGTCCTTTATTGGGCCGCTCCCCCCCCCCCGCCCTCTCCTCTCACTGGTGGGGAAACCGAGGCTCAAAGGTGCGGTGCACCACGCAGTCCTAGGAAGCTTTACCACCAGGGCTCGCTGCTTGGACTTAACCGCTCAGAGCCATATGGACAGCGAGTAGCAGAACTCTTCCTGAGTTCACGCCTCAGAAAGCCCTGAGGTAGCGATTCTTCCTCCACCCACACCCTCCAGTCTGCAGGTGCTGTAAGTTCACAAAGTGCTATCTTATTTACCTCAGAAAATCGTTTCTTCTTTAGCGTAGTATTAGCATGAAGGGGCTAATACTTTGACAGTGCTGGGTCTAAATTTCAGCTAATCTAATCAGCCCACCTGCACACCTGCTCCCCAGTCATTCCGCGTGAGTTGACCTTGACTGTGATGTGAGCATATTTGTCAGGTTAATCGTGGCTTTTAACGATGGTCCAGGGGCTGTCAAAATTCCAAGGAGACCCAAGGAAGGCACTACAGTGCCTTTCCCCAGAGTGCCCTCCAGTGTCGTGCGGGCAGCCCTCTCCCTGACCCCGCTGCCCCGAAAGGCTAGGAACCACTCCACCGCTTCACAGGGAAGGCCAGGAGCCCTGCACAAGAGTGGTTCCTCGGAACGGACCGCGCGTCCACAGATCCCCAGGGAAGCTCCGCACAGCCGGACTCCTGACCCACACACATCCTAGGCCCTCTGTTTCCGTTGCGCCTAGAGTGGGGCCCAGAAATCTTGAGTTTTTAAAGTTCATAGGCAATTCGAATATGTAGCTATTTGGGAACCACAGTTTGTAACCTACTGTATTAAATATCATTTTGCAAAGACTGAAAGCAGAACTGACATGGATTCTTCTGATAAGACCAGTCCCCAGAGAGTCCTGTGAGCTTAGACTATGAGAGTCTTGGTCCAGGGCAACTTCGCTTTTTACCTAGAAAGGCTTCTCTTTTCCCCTTCCCATGTCAAAGCTGGAACATCTACTGAAATCGTGGACATCATTTTTGGGCAGTTGCTGTTGTGCTCAGAGTTTTGGAAAGACTGCTGTTTATTTGGCATGCTCCCCACAACCCTGTCCGGCCCTGAGGCTCTGTGGTGTGTATGGAACTTACAAAGCAGGAGACATAAAATATGTTATTCATAGAGCAAAACATTTTGGAGCTCCCTTCATGTCTACAAATCGGCCATAAAATAGAAACCACAGACATAATACTCCTATAACCACAGTTATCAAGAATGAAGATTCATTTGGGGCGGGGGCGGGGGGCTGAAAGGATGAGGGCTTTCGGTGTACACTTCTTCATAGGACACCTGAAGAAAGAACATTCGAAATTTGTGTGCAGATGATAATAGGAACGTTTAAGTTGGGGTGCCATTTTCTGCTTGATAATTGGCAAACATCTATTGAAGAAAATGGGGATTTTGAGGTTGATCTTAAGAGGTCTTTAAAAGTCCTTTCACAGTCATTAAGTTTATCATTGGAGGGAATGGTCTTATCTTTATAGAATGTCAAGTGCATTTGGGATTTCCTAAACTCTTTGCTATGACTACTGCTCCTATTTTTTCCTTCCCAGTGGAAGTGGTTCGCGGTATCAGAGGCAGCTGTGGCCACCTGTGAGAGATTAGGGGGAGGAGGGAAGGGAAACTACATCCTTCTGCTCTTTTTCTGCTATTAGCTGCTTTGACACGTTGGGCTTACATTAGCTTCTAAAGTACAGGCCCAGCAGAAGTAATGCCTACTTCACTGTGGTTGGTAGGGTAATAGTATAGGTGTAAAATTTATAGTTTTATTTTGAACATTTCACCTAAAATGTCATATGGTGTGCTTGAGTGGGCTATTGTTATATTACAGAAATACATGCTTATAATTTTGTAATAAGAGATTTTGTAATAAAAAGGGGGTGTTATTTGTGCCGGACCCTGCACATCTTCAGGAAGGAGAAAGAGAGGCTAATCGACTCCTCAGTTCTGCCTGAACATTCCAGGGACCTGCATATTGCATGAGAAATGGCCAGTGACACTGGTTGTAATGGGTGACTGTTGAAAAATAACATTTCATGAGATTGGATACATTCAAAATGTAGCAAAAGAAAATAGTATCTCTGTCACAGAAATGAAACTAAATATCTTTCTCACCCTCTGATGTTATAGTGTACTATATAGAGTGTTGTCTTAGAGATCAGGAGAACCGGGGACTGGATTTTCGTTGTTACACTTTTTAGCTTGGTGACCTTGAAATTGATGATCCTCTGGGCCTCAATGTACTCATCTAAAAAATAGTCCTGTACCTAACCTCACAGAGCACTTGAGAGGGTGAAAGGACAATGTCAAGGCAAGTGCCAGCCAAGTCACACCCAGGTTGGGCTGGGGCTGGGTGATGCAGAGTGGTAGCATGAGAGTGGTGAGGGGATTAGAATGGATGGATTATTCTGAATTGCATCGAGACCTCAAACGCTGTTGCTTTATGAATCTATGATCTATGGGGTTAGTGGGAAACCCGAGGGAGTCACTTGGGTGCTATTAATGATGCTTCAATGATTTGGTAATTTAAACTCCTAGAGAAATGCACAGCTAGAGTGAAGATAATTGTGCTATTTGACTAATTATCATTAACAAGGATTAAAAGGATTTACATGGCACCTAGGACAGGGTCAGGATCAGGGTCAGCCCTCCATAAAAATCAGTCCCTTTTCCCACCATCATTCCAGATGTTTACAGCAGACCTTTGGGAGTGAATCCATAGATCCACCAAAAGCAGGGTTGAATCAACTTGTCACTGTTGTTAATTTTAACACCTTATCCAACATCAACACGTTGACTTGGCCTGCCTAAATTTGCCAGTTTCCAGGGCATTCCATAGGGTTCTTTTCAAAAGTGACTTAAAAGCCTCCCCCTATATTTGAATGTTATTTTGTGGTGGGGCATGCTGCATCCTCAGAAGTCACAAGACCGGGTCCAGAAGCTCTGCGTTCATGCTCTGTGGCTGTGAGTGTGTAGAGAAAGGGTAGAAATGGAGCCACAGTGGAGAGGTTAAGGTCTCCTTTCTCTTTACATATTATTGCAGGTAGAGCTGAGGAATGATGCAATGATTTTTGTTTGTCTATGTGTTCTTTTTAAATAACAAATACTTATAACCATTATCGGGGAGTTTCCCATGAGACTAATGAAAGAACTGAAGTGAACGTATTTTTAAAATCTAACTAACCAATAACCTAAAGTTAAACAATAGCTTTAACTATTAGCAAAAGGGTGTAGATAGACACTAAGCCTGCTGCTGTATTGATTACCCAAGAAATTCAGGAGAAATTAAGTGTTTTCACTTATAGTTTCTAAGTAAGTGCCTCAATTTTCTGCTGAAATCTTCTAAGACATGCCTGTGCTCTTACCATAAAGTAGTTAGTACGCAGTAACTCACACTTCTAGGTCATCAGTTCACCATAGTGAATTCTTGCTGGCTGTTCTGTGCTGTGCTAGAAGACAAGGGAAAATGTGTTCACCCCAATCCTTAAGCAGTTTATTTCTTCCAAAACATTGACATTGTGTTTATGTCACAACCATCGTCCATGCCCCAGCCTGGTTATTATGGAAAGTCCAGGTCTACTTCCCTGGGTCATCACCTCATAACTAAGAATGCAGTGATTTATCTGAACATCTGAACTTCTGTAGTAATTGACAGAGAACAGGCTTTCTGAATACTTGCTGACAGAACCATAATTAAAATGACCTATTATAATGACTATCTTTTTACCTTGATGACTTTTATTAGCATCTGATCAGAAAGATCAGCTGTATTTGAAGAGTCTTGTGGTCTCATATTTGGGCAGAATCATTGTGTTAATTAGTGTTAAGCAGTCCATTAAATCCTGAAGCTGCCAAGAACCTATCAGTGTCTCTTGAGGCTCTATAATATGGACAAGGTGGGTTCTAGGCCCTGGGAGGACATTTGATGGAAGGTACTGATTGGCCCAAATAAACAAGGCTTTACTCATTTGGGGAAAAAAACATACTGGAAGAATTGTATCAAAATGGTACATGACTGGTTGCTAAATGAGTGATATAGATAATATTTCTGGTTTACTTCAATGACAATTAGCCTTTAAGCTCACAGTTTATGAAATGGCAATCTGCATAAGAAATATTTCAGGAAGATAACCTGTAATTATGGACAAAATTTCAAAGGACATACCATAGGCAAGTTTGGGGTATGTTTATGTTTATACCTTACTATATTCTTTAGCTTTGGGTCTTTTTGTGGCCTTCTGTTATTAATATGTGTTAAATAAAGGAAACTTTGAATGATCATTTGTTAGTTGTTGCTCGAAGCTAACATTCAAAAAGGAAATAATATCTTTACTGGGGACATAAATATTTACTAAGATGCATTCCATACTAGCTTCTTAGTCTGTAAAGATCATTATAACTGAGCCATTAGAAAAAAAAGAAATAAAAGGCATCTGTATTGGAAAAGAAGAAATAAAACTATCCCTGTTTGCAGATGACATGCTCATCTATATAGGAAATCATAAAAAAATTGACATCCCCCCCAAAAAAACCTATTAGAGCTGATAAATGAGTTCAGCAAGATTACAGGATACTAGGTCAATACAGAAAAATCAATTGCACTTCTATTAATGGCCAATCAACCCCAAATGAAATGAAGTAGACAATTCCATATATAATCGCATCAAAAATATTAAAAGGAATGTAAGACTTGCACACTAAAAACTGCAAATCACCAATGAAACAAATTAAAGGAGAACCAAGTACGTGGAAAGACTTCCTGTGTCATGGATTGGAAGACTATGAAGATGGCAACGTCCCCAGGGTGATCCACAGATTCAACACTACCTCCATCAAAATCTCATTCCCTTTTTTTTGTAGAAATTGACAAGCTGACCCTAAAATTCATATGGAAATGCAAGGGATCCAGAATAGTCAAAACAATCTTGAAAAAGAATAAAGTTGGAAGGACTCATTCTTCCTGATTTCAAAATTTATAACAAAGTAAAGTGGTACTGACATAAGGATGAACACATAGATCCATGGAATAGAATTGGGAGTCCAAAAATAAACCCATACATTAATGGTTAGTGGATTTTCATTTCATAGTTAAATGGAGAAAGAATGGTCTTTTCAATAAATGGTGCTGGGTTAAGTGGATATTCATATGCAAAAGAATGAAGTTAGAGCACCAGCTCACACCATACACAAAATTAACTCAAAATGAGCCGATAAGCACATGAAATATGCTCACCATCATTAGGCATCAGGGAAATGCAAATCAGAACCACAGTGAGATACCACTTCATACCTATTTGGGTGGCTGTAACTAAAAAACAAACAAGCCAAGCAATAACAAAGGGTGGCAAGGATGTGGAGAAATGGGAAGTCTTTTGTGTTGCTAGTAGAAATATAAAATGGTGCAGCTGTATTAAGAAGAGTTCAGCAGTTCTTCAAACAATTAATCATGGAGTTACCATACGATCCAGCAGTTTCACTCCTAGGATATCCTCAAGGTGAATCAAAAACTGGTATCCACATAAAAACTTATACAAAAATGTTTGTAGCCTCATTAACCCTACCAGCTAAAACGTGAAAACAATTCACATGTCCACCTACTGATGAATATATAGAGAAAATACAGTCTACCTGTACACATAGTATTATTCAGCCACATAAAGGAATGACATCCTTATGGATTCACACTCCAACATGGGTGAAACTTGAAACACTGTGCAAAGTAAAAGAAGCCAGATACAAAAGACCACATATGGTATGTTTCCATTTACGTGAGATGTCTTGAATGATACAGGCAAAACCATAGAGACACAAAGTAGATAGTTTCAAGGGTCCAAAATAGTGAGGGAAATGAACAGTGACTGCTAATGGGCATGGAGTTTCTTTCGGGGTGAAGTGTTCTGGACTTAGACAGCAGTGCTGATTCACAAGTTTATGAGTCTACTAAATTGTACACTTTAAAAGGATGAATTTTACTGGATGTAAATTATGTCTCAGCTTTTAGAATTACTGTATTTTTCCTTGAGCACTCCATACATAAGTTCTAATAAAGCATAATTATAACTTGCAGACAAATATTATTAATGCACATATTTATATATTTTGTTCCTAAGGGAAAAAAAGTTTCACGATCAGCCTTGTAGGTGGCATGAAATGTCACCAGTTTTAGGTGTCAGTGCAGATGGCACGATGATGAGTCCAGCTCTTGTCTTGAGTGACACGGTGAAGGTAAATACGATTCATCACTTCCATTTTCTTATTAAGTTCACGTGATCCTTCTCGTTAGACTGATGAAACGTTTGTTGCTCTGAAATGGAGGGAAGAATCCTGAGTATTTGAACCCCGAGGTCTCACCTTGGCCCTCTCGTTCTTCCCCAGGTACTGCCTTTCCCGAGCCAGGTGGTGTACAACAGAGTGGGCAAGTGTGGGAGTCGCACTGTGGTCTTACTTCTGAGAATCTTGTCGGAGAAGCACGGATTTAATTTGGTCACGTCAGACATTCACAACAAAACCAGGCTTACTAAAAATGAACAAGTAAGTTGTCTTTGACTACTTTGCTTCAATTCATTTGTGTAATTAGTAGGTGCCTTAAAAGACTTCTTTCAAACCCCTGACAAATGAATACCAGAGTGGCAATTTCACACTGTTGTTTTCGCCAGATTGTGGAAGGAAGTTTAAGTGTTCTGGTGGAAGCCTTTAAGACAGGAAGTTTCCATGAAGGAATACTTGTGTTAGGACTGAAGGACCATGTATATTCATCATTGTCTATTTAGCTAAAAATAGCAATGCATAAATCTCAAATAGTTACACCTCTGACATCCTGACAGCAAAAAAAAAAAAAAAAAACCCACAAAAATTTATTTTAATATTTCTTCTTTTGTGTTTGCTCACAAGTATTCTAGGTCTTTATGGTTATAATAGAGAGAAAACCTTCTTTGGACCAGGAATCTGACTGGCAGATGGGGACACAAGCTTCTTGTCCTGATCAGCTCAGAGAACCTTGAACTTCCAAAGCAGCATTAGACATATTCAGCAGTAGCAAAAGAATTATCCCATTTCCCCGGAAACAGTCCTGCCCCAATACAGCCGAGCCACTTGAGTGGACATCCTGGTGATAGAGTAGGGGTCTGTGCTCTGCCCAGAAGCTGTGCACATAGACACTACTTTGTAAGCTTATACAAAAGCAGGGTCAACAGTCTCCACAGAGGTGCTTTGCTAATGTAGAAAAGTCAGGCATTGTGCTCTCAAGGTCATTTTAGAGGGTCAAGTTTGTTAACCCGTCTCACAAAGCTGCTTTTGTGTCCTTAGATACTTAGGATGGATAAATAGCTGCCAGCACAAGTCAGGGTTTTCCAGAGAACAGACCCAGCAGGATGGAGATACCTATCGACTGATCAATCAGTGGATAGATACAAAAAGGGATTTATTATGGGGAACTGGCTTATGCATTAACGGAGGCGTAGAAGTCCCATGATCTGCCATCTGCCGCCCAGGGACCCAGGAAAGCCAATGATGTAATGGCCTTTGAAGGCCTGAAAACCAGGGAAGCCAGTGCTGTAAATACCAGTCAAAGTATTAATAATTTAGGATGAGATGTCCCAGCTTAGACAGTGAGGCAGGAAAAAAAGGAGCTAATTCCTCCTTTCTTTACATTTTGTTCTACTCTGGCCTTCGAGAGGTGAGGTGAAGCCCCCCATCCCCCAATGGGCGAACAATCTGCGTTACTGGGTCCATGGACTCAAATGCTAATTTCGTCCAGAAACCTCCTCACAGACACACCCAGAATATTGTTCAATCTGGGTGCCCCTTGGCCAGTCCAGGTGACACATTAGCCATCACACCATCCAATGAGCACATACATGTGGGAGGTGAGAAAGGCACGTGGTCACTGTCACGTTGAGACCACAATTCTGGAAACTTCCACCCACGTCCACTTCTTTCTGACATAATCCTCCCCTTTGAGGCATTCAAAACCTCACATGCAAAGGGAACTTGCAATGGCCTCTCTTTCTCTTTCAGCATGGGGGACAGTGGGGCTGTTTTTAAGACAGCGATGTAGCCAACGGTACTTGCTATAAGTCAGTATATTTAGTGTCTTCCATAATATAGAGATCTATTTGCCCATTCCTCTGAAAACTTCCACTAAAGAGTCTCTGAGTATCATGTCTCTAAAGAGTCATTTGAAATCAACAATAAATATTTTGAGATTAGCCCTTGTAGACTCAGTAGCAGGCACTATGTAGAAAAGTTATATTTGGTGATGTTGAAGGACATTACATTTTATGAACAGCTTGAATAGTGGTAGGTTCTCAGATTCCCTTACCTGATTGACAAGCTAACATATTAGGCTGGTCATGTCCTTTCGACTACTTAAAAAAAAAATGTGACTACACATTAACAGCCCATGTCAGTGCAATTTTATCATAATGATTAAATTTGGTGTTCCTTCGAGTCTTCGGGTCTGCTTACCAGATTAGACTTCAACATTGCTGATGTGTGGGAACTGTGCCCAGTTCTCAGAAGCCTCATAAAATACAGCAGCTCGATTTCAGTTCCCACTGCTGGTCGGGCACAAACAATGCAGCAAGGTGACTCGAATCTTAGACACGGAGATGTTTAGGAATGCCCTAGGAGAGAGAGCACAGACTGTCACATTTAAATACACAGTGTGATTTTTACACAAATAGGCCTCCTTGGTTTCCTATGAAGAGGCATCTCAAGAATGTAAACTATGGTTGTAACCGTCAAGAGAAGGATTTAGATGAAAAATTCACAGTGATTTATGAAAGGTGTGTAAGTTGCTACATCCAGAAAAGGGTTAAAGACAAAGTCGTGTCTGTCCTCTAAAGCTGGAGTCAGCTCTCATCTGTTTGGAATGACTGGCTTGTATGGAAGCCAGGGGACAGACTAGACAATCTTTTAAGGTTCTTTCCAGCCCTGTGATTCGGCGATATATTTATCCGACTTCTAGCATAATCTGTGTATAGTGTAAGTTGAAACATTTCTGATTCCTGTGGTCAGTGTGACCTAGAATATAGCTCATTACTCAGTCACTCCAGATTCCTGTTAAATTATAAGGCAAGTTTTAAAAACTCCAGGGAAAGGTAAAGATACAGTAGGAAAAACAAATACGCAGTTTCGATGTGAAACTAAGCGGCAGTGACAGCGGCCTCTCTGCTGCTCGCCGACCCGGTGGTGACACATGCAGGGAGCCGGGAAGCATCACGATGAGAAACCAGGTTTGAAGTAGTTCAAGAATGTTTAAAGAAACTCTCTGCCTTATTGTATGTATCCTTTTACCAAAGTTTCAAGGTGGAAGCTAAAACAAGTGGAGAAAAAATATTATTTTAACCTAATATATTCAAGAAATCATTTGTGGTATGAATAGCTCCTCTTCTAGGTAATTTATTAAAGGAAAGGGGGGGTGTGATTTCGCAGATGAGTTAAAAGTTTAAAGTTAGTGGTTCTGCACATCAAACGCTAGAACTCTGAAAACGTGTTCCCATGGAGACATTGTTCTCTGGCATTAATAACCATTTTACTTCAGGTGCAGAATGAGGTAGACTGATTCCTGTGGGCCGGCCTGGGCCTCTGGCCACCATGCAGAACATTCATTTCATGGGAAAATGTGTTCCAAGTTCCAAACGACTGACTTACAAATGAACCGTAGAATGGTATTCACTTATAAGACTTGGATTATCTATACCATTGTCTTTATGTACAACTGCACCTCTCTGGTCAGAGTCACACTCATGCACATGCATGCGTTTCACACCAAGAGGGTAACTGTCACCAGATACATGTACACACACATTCCCTCTCTCTGTGTCTGTGTCTGTGCTAAATTTTTAAAAAGTTATTTGATGGAGTAAGATACTGAAGGAATTATTAAAGAGGCAAGGGAGCATAAAGACACCAAATGTTAGAATGCCCATGAAAACCCCATCACATCTGCCCTTAGAGGAGTAGAAGTGCCTTAGAAGTCAACACGTCTGTGAGAAAACTCTGCCCCGAGAAGAGTGTGTGCAGCCGCTGCCTGCCCAGTGCTGGCCAGGCCTTTGCTGGGCGTGCAAGGCAAACCCCGGGGGCCCTCGTTTTGTTTCTGCTCTGAAACCAGATTTCGGTTTCTTGGGCTAGTTTAGATAGTCTCTTGGAAAATGGAGACTACATGGAATTTGAAAGATAGGGAACTATTTTCCAGAAGTCATGGGGTAAGTTTTCCAAAAGACTCATAACCATCTTTGCTAATGGTCGGGTGCTGTTTTTTCTGAAAACATTGCTCTCAGGACAATTGAGGCCAATGGGTAGCAGGCATATCACAGACATGAGAACTTAAGACTGTTCATTCTTTCTGGAGAAGGGCAAAAATGGGAGCCCCAACGTTTGAGAAAGCAGATGCTTTTACTATTTTTATTCATACTGAAGCTCCTGACTGCAAATTGGAAACAGCATCTACTCCATGCGAACTGTTTTACTACATTATTGTATTGAACTATTCTGGACCTGCAACCATACCAGTGAGTGGGTATGAGTTCCTGTTTCATGAATCAGAAAACTGAGACAACCAGAGTGTCACTTTCAGGATAGAATAGAATAGAATAGAATGACTACCCATGGCACCTGAGCTTGAACTTAGGCCCTCCAGAATCCAAGGGCCATTCTCCTAAGGCTGTGGTCATCTGTTCTGGCTGCACAGCAGAATCTCCAGCAAAGCCTTTTGAAACATAGAGTTGCAATGGCCTTTCTCCTAAAGTTTCCAGGGTAAAGTCCAAAACACATTTTTTTTAAATAATAGTAAAATGTCACATGATATTCTATAGTACAGAGAGGGTTAAGAATCCCTGTTAAAACTATCACATCATTTTCCTAAGTGTGTTCCTGAGCATGTAAATCCTCTCAGACACTGAGAAAAAGAAAGAAAATATCATGATTATATAAAGAAGGGAAACGCGGCCTCTTTGTCCCCCTCTAGCAGATTCACAACAATTATTCACATTTTTAAACACTGGGAATTCTTTCAATTAAAAAACATTTGAAAATCTGCTTAACTGGCTTTCATCTAATATTTCCCAGTCTTAGTTGGCCAGGAAACTTTTTATAAGTGTTTGTGGCTCCTCCATGCATCCCACAGCTGGACAGCACAACTGCTGTGACTCCTTTCAGCAGCTAGTAAGATGATCATGATCTTGAAAAGCACTCAAAAGGTGCAGGAGACAGAGAACCTATGCCCACGTGCTCTAGGTCGCTTCGGCCTCCTGGCCAAAGACAGAATTTCTTTACAATGTCTTCAACTTCCCTTCCCCATTGCTCTGCTCTCTGCAAGCTCTAAGTCTGGTGGTGGCTATAAAGCAATGCAGCTCTGAAAAAGAAAACTCCCCTAAAGAAACCATGGTAGATTTGGAAAAGGTCTAGCGGCCACAGGGATTCTCCCGGCCTTCCCTAAGGCAGGGCCGGCCCGCCTTCCTGCAAAGGAAAGTTCCCTCGCTGATTGTGAAGCGGGTCTGTTTGTTGTTTCTTCGTTTTGGTGGCTACGTATCAGGGACCTACCGTTAATGCTGTATATTGAGCATGAGACAACACACTAGATATGTGTGCATCTTATTTCCAGTCCGTTAAGCAACATTATTAGGAAAGTTTCATCACCCCATTTTAGGGGAAGCAACAGGTGTTCGAGAGAATGTGGAAGAATAAGACTAAAAAGTGAAGTTGGGTCAAATCCTGGAGAACTTTGAATTATTCAGTGACCAGTGCCATTTAAAAAAATGGTTCTATAGCACAGTCTTCCTGGGAGATTTTTCATAGCACATGTTTCTAGTCCTACTACAAAATGCTGAGTTAGACTCTTAATGGTGGAGCCCAGGTACTTGTATCTTTGGGAGAAATCTCTTGAGGCGACCCCCACTCACCATTCTAGTGAGGACTCATTGCACTAAAGGTTCTAATTATTAGCAAGTTTTCATTTGATTAAAGTGAATCTGCCACAAAGCAAGAAAAAGTTTTCTTTCACTCGTGAATCCCGCGAACCTCAGGAGACGTCATGTATCCACTGAAGTCTTAGTGAGTGGTGTCTCTTCAGGAGCCGGGAGCCTTACCCTTGCTTGGGACCTTTGGGAAAGTCTCCTTACAATGACCCTCAGAGTTTCCTGACTTGAGAGTGGGAGGGACAATGCCCACAGGATGAGAGCTGTTCTCACTGAACCTTGGAATCAAACCAAAAAAATCAGCAGAGTCCATCCTCAGGCGTCAGGGATGCATTCACCTGGCTCTGCAAGCAAGGTCTTGTCTTGGAATCCTATAGACAGAAGCTGAGTGTGCTAATGGACACTCAGTGGAAATAAAAGAAAAAAGAGGAAGAAGCAGCAAAGCCTGAAAAATTCAAATACTTTCTCCTCTTTCCAATTACAGTTGGCAGATTGATTTTCTCTACTATTCAGACCCAGCTTCTTTGCTTTGTTCATGTCATTCTGCCCCCTGGTGGACATCGTCTTCTTTGCAGGCATTGTTTGTTGCTCGGAGGGCACAGCCCTGTGAAGACCATCCTGCCCTTCCATGCAGTGGGTAGAGAGAAAGGTCACCTGAGTCTACAGCCATCCTCCTGGTCCCTAAGGTTAGAGAGCCGCGGAGTGCCCTGGGCTACTCCTTGCAGAGCTTTGATGTGTTAGAAATTTATCTTTTCTCTCATTTAAGATGTTTTACAAAATTATAGGACACCTAGATCTAGTTATTCCGGAGTGACACAAGAAACCAGACCAGAGCAGGTTCATTACTGTGAGTGCGGGCAAGCTTGTCCTAAAGAAGCGAGGAGCCAAGTCTGTTGTACCTGCCAGCTGTGTTTGTAGCACTGCAGCTAGAGGCTTTCTGTTCCACCTTCCCAGTGAGATTGAAAGCAAAGATTAGAAACTCCTTCCTGGCATGTCCTCCACATTATAAATTCTGTCTGATTCTTGCCTTTTTGAGGAACCTCAATTCTATCTCATTCTCAGATTCGCTATGATTTAACTCCTTCCCGCAGATACATTCCATTACGTGGTTATCTCCTTTTTAAAAAGCATTGCAAACTCATTCCTGCTCTGGCTATAAGATATGCTGTTCCCCACCAAGAACAAATATCCTCACTGATATTTTAATGTTTTTATTTTTTGTTATTAATGCTTTCCCACCTGCTATAGCTTCCTTTCAATTTTCAGCACCTTACCTGAAAGGTAGGAAATTTATATTCCTATAAACCCTCTTTATTCTCTAGGCTTACTTCGCTAACCAATCCCTGCCACCTGTTTTAAGAGGTTGAGCATAGATCAAGTAGCAGTGGAAACGGTGAGGGGATTGTGGCTCGGTGACAGAGAACAGGATTTCTGGTGTCAGATGGACTCAAATTCAGGCCCCACTGTTTCTAGCGGTGAAGTCTTATACCATCTATGTAGGCTTTCTGTGCCTCAGTTTCTTCACGTGTAAATGTGGATAATAGTGCTTAACTCATGGAGTTGTGTGAGCATAAAATGACGGCATGTGTATAAAAAGCTTCTAGGTACAGTAGCTTCCAGGTACAGTGTGTGGCCCGGGGCCACTCAGAAAATGGTAGTTTGTTTGGCTTTATGTCCTAGGTGTTGTAACAATCACACTGTTAGCTCCACTGGGCTAGTGGATGCCCAGGTTTGTCCAAGAAAGGCTGAACTCATTGCTTGGATGATAGTTCCGTCTTCAGCAAACTATACATTTCTTGACTCCAAAAATACTTTTTAATGGGGGCATCTTTATTGCATAAACAATTGTGGGGGGCTTATGTTCCGTGCAGGTACCTGGGCATGGTTTGCTGGGGGGATAAATCAAGCCTCCAGGAGCTTCTAGTCTGGTTTGAAGCTAGGGCACAAACTCAACTATAATGCAAAAGAAAAAGTGCACGTCCTGAGAACCCCTCAAAGGGCTGTGAAAAGTCAAAGAAGACAATGTCATTTCTTGCCAAAGATGTTCAAAACTGAACCCATTTCTTCTCACTTCTGCAGCCAGATGTGTTTCTCCTGTAGCATTGCCTGTCCCCATGGATGGGCACCACCACGTGCTCAGATCCAGGCCAGGGCTCGGAGAGGGAAGCCCTTTGACTACAGGCTTTCCTGACCTCCTGCTGCCGGCTGGACACTGAGCTCAACAGATTCTTCCTCCTTAACATCCCTAAACCTCTTCATCCGTCTTCATTTCATTGACCTCGTTCAGGGGTTCTTAAATTTTTATGCCTCAGAACCTCCCGAAGGGCTTGTTGAAACACAGATTGATGGACCCAAATTCCAGAGTTTCTTCTAATTTCGTTGGTCTGGGGTAGGGCCCAAGGATTGGCATTTCTAACAAGTCTCCAGTTGATGGCCATGATGCTGCTCTGGGGACCGCAGTAAGAAGTGCCGTCTTAGTTCGGGACCTCATCATTCCCTGTTGGGATTGTCCACCTGTCTCCCTAGCTGTGCTTCATCTCTGACCCTTGTCCTTGTTCTTTGCATTCATCCACCTTGACCTCAGACCTGGGGAAAAAACAGAAATTCCTTCTGACTGTGGATTCCCCATTGGGTAAATGTCAAAACCCCTCATGTGACCTGTAGGTCCCTCAGTTACCTGGCCCCTACCTTCCTCTCTAGTCTCATCTACCGCCTTACCCATCCCATACCCAACCTCTGGCACATGGAACTCCTGGTAGATTTAATATTCGTGTCATTTCGTGGTTTGTCCTTTGCATCTGCTATTCACTCTGACTGCGGCGTCCCAGGTCCCTTCTTCACTTGCCAACTCCTATGGGTCCTTGCAAACCACTCAAAACCACCTCACTGGGAAATATCATGTCTCCTCTCTGTGCCTTCTACCCCGTGGGGGTTATCACACATGATGGTGCTCACCTGGGAGGCCACCTCGTCCACAGACCCGAGCTTCCCGAGAGCAAGAAAAACTGTTTTGTTTCTATAGCCCCAGCCCCAGCCGTGCATTGCCTGACACGGAGTCAGAGGTCAGTGGATGTTGAATGAAGGGAGAGACCCAGAAAGGCTACTTGATGCAGGTGGTCATTTTAGCCATTTAGGGTTTGGATATGCAAAGGGAAGAGGAAGAATATTCCAGAAGAAGGAGCTTGAGCCAACAACCAGGCTTGGACTTGGTGTAAGGGAGGCAGGAGGAAGGATCTAATTCAACTGGCCACAGGAGTGTGATCCAGCAGAAACTCGGGAAAGACCCGGGTCAAGGGTGAGAATACAGAGAATACCGTTGCTCTGAAATAGGCTCTCCAGAGATGGGTCAGCTGGGTGAGGAGTGAAGCTGGGCGAGGACCAAGAGTGAGGTGTGAGTCTCGGTGGGTTTGGGGACATCATTAGGTCACACATTCCTCCATCCTGTCTTCAAGTGTCTTCCCCATGACCTTATCTATGTTTTGATCTCCAGGGCCTAGTAAGTGCTCAATAAATATTGAATGAATGAATGAGTGAATGAATGCAGTGGAATCAGTATACAGGCCAGCAGGGTCCTGCATGAACCAGGAAAGAGGAGAGGAAGCTTCTGTGATGATTTTAGGTAGCGCATCCCCCCTGCCAAGATTCCACCCATGCAGATAAGACTCAGGGAGAGCAGCGGAGGGAGGGCTATGAGGGTAGCATGGGTGATGGGCAACAGGGGTTCAGGCGACCACTGCTTGCCACCAGAAATAGGGAAAGTCTTAGTGTTTGTGAAAACTACCAAATGACACCCAGAACATAATGCCCTAACCCTGTGCTTGTGGTTCTCCACAAGTGGCTTCACCATTTGGTATGCAGGGCCGAGACGCCTCACAGCTGCAGTGGCCCCCCGACTTCACCGTGCTGATGCAATAAACACGCACACGAATACCTTTATGCTATGTTTAAACATACATCTAGAAAGAGTTACGCATTGTCACTGCTAATCAGTTTCTCCTTGTGAAACAGACAGCTTTATGACTATTATGACACTGTTCTCAGAATCTAACCACTACTGTTCTTTCATTAAGTTTAACACATTGACATGTGTTTGGAGAAGGTAATATAATGTTGAATACATGAAAGAAATGGTTTTTCATGGGATCTGTTTTTCCAGCCTTCTTGTATAACACTGTGGAGCTTTCTCGTATTATTCCTATGTGTGCAGAGAAATACCTGAATAAAAGTAGTCTAGAGATTAAGGCACTAAATGGTGTTTTCTATAAAACATACACACGGTAGAGTTACGTTTCTAAGCAGACATCTTCAGAGACATTTGAGTGTGCTTCCAAATAGATAATTCTATTGATAGAGCCATCAAAAATCAGAATTTGCAGTGTGACCAAGCAGGAAGATTTATTACCAAAAACAAGTACCAGGGCATGGGTGGGAGGGGGGTTGCTGTCGAGAATAAACAGTAGACAAAGAGGCAGAATTCAATTTCCTTTTATGCTTACGCTCAGGCAGAGTGTTGTTTACCTGTGCCTGCTGCTGACAGACAAAAGCACAGGGTGTTGCAACTGCAAGTCATTTACTCTGAAAATTCAATTTCATACCTCCAGACAATCGCTGTGTGAATATCTAATAGGAGGAGGAGGCATTGAGTGAGAGTAGCATCTGAGAGTAGCATGTGCCTTTGTGTGTGTCACGCTGCTCTCGGCTGGAGGGGCACCAGGCAGGCCCAGGGCTCTGTTCTGAGTGAGGGAGGCAGCCTGGAGTTCCAGACTCCGGTTTTATTGTTGCTGCCGCCACCGTGGTGACCACGTGAATGCCCGGCTTTGCTTCCAGTTTTCAACCTGAACTAATTCATAAAATATGAAACGCCGTACTTGTGATGTGCCTCCAGAGGAGCCGTTTTCAGTGTGCCTCTTAAAAATTCCACAGTGTGTCCGTTTGGATGGGGCCAATTAGAAAATCCAAGGAAAGTAGGCTTCAGGAAGCCAGGGAGCTAGAAGAATGCTTGGAATTTCTAACAGATTTTACCAAATGTTTTCTGCATCATGACATGTTCCAGAAGACCATAAATGTTAGTTTATGCTAATGTAAACTACTTTTTGCCTTGCTGATAACTGCAAATAAATAATTCAGATGGCCACCCACCAAAAAACCAAGAAGCGCAGGAGGTTTGCATGGTTCCTATGAAATATTTACTTTAACGTAAATGTTTATACTCAAAGAGAAAAATAATAATATGTTGCTGCGTTTTACTTGCCCTTTGAAATTCTGCAGAACAAGTTTCGAGTGTGTCTGCACGTCCCAGTAATATCATTATAGAAATATAAAATAATGATTAACCTCTTGTCTTGATTTGACTTTAATGGGACGGGATTAGAGGCATTTTCTTATTTACATTTTTGAACAGCAATACCCTGACGTTGCCAGTTAAAATTAATTCATCTGTCACATTGTTTTCATGGTAGCAATCAACTCCGTTAAACACAGGGCTATAAATCTGGATAGCTGTTTTATTCAGTGAGCAGCCTTGAGTAAGGTCCGTAAATGTGGCACAGAACACAGCTGCTGGGCTCTGGTCCAGGAGGCAATGTGTGGCGATGCAGGAAGTTGGGGAGATAACCTTTAGCTTAATATAGCTTGGAAATTTAGACCCTACATATGCTAATTCTGTACTTTTTTTAATAGATGGAACTGATTAAAAATATAAGTACTGCCGAACAGCCCTATTTATTTACTCGACACGTTCATTTCCTCAACTTCTCAAGGTAAGATATTTTCCCGTTTAATGGTTCTTTCGTTTCCTTTCAGCACTTTCCCTCCTCCTAACAATTACTTTAAAATCTGCCTTCATTTTCAAGGTAGTATAAAGGCCCTTGAAAAGACATTTTTTGATCCTCTTGTTTTCATTGTGGAGGGACCAAACTTTGAAATATTTGGACACAAGCTTCATTTCTTTCTAGAATACTAATCTCAAATCTTGTGAAAAGTTGAAGTTATTTTTAATGAAGTTATTTGACCTGATAGGGTTTCTTTTGTAAGTCATATTTCGTATTGAGAGAAATAACTTGGGAGATAAGATGGTCATTTTAACAGAAGTATTTTATTGTGCATTTTTGTACAACTTGAACGCACATAGGACTCTGGGAATGACCGAACAGTGGAGTGATGTATATTTTATAGAATCCAAAACGCCAATAAACTGGCCTCTCTGCCTACCTTTCTCAGAGTCTGTCTGGTTGTTTCAGACTTTGCATGTTTGATGGTGATGGGGTATCTTAGGGAGCTCTTTTTTCTCCAACTGCAGGGACTTTCTGATAACAATGCAAGTCCTTCGAATTAGGAGACCCTGGATTTGTAGTGGCAAACTGCGAGTTCTGGGTACTCTCTTCCCTAGGGACGCATTTGCATGGGTTCCCTTGTCACCAGGCTCTGCTGTGAATTGGAAGTTCTCACATCCTTCCCCTCTTCTGGCTGGCCCACATCTGAGCTCATAGCTGTATCCCTGGCAGAGCCCTGGGTCCAGGGACAGATCCGCTGACCAGCCCACGACCGTGGGCCTTCCTCATCAGCCAACTGACTGGCACGTCCCTCACGTTTACTCCTGTGGGGATGCAGGGCCTCACAGGTCCGTAGGAGAGCGCCAGATTGTGCTGGGGGCTGGTGCTGACCCAGTGGTCCTCAAGAGTCAGGCACCCAGGCAGCTCCCGAGTTCACACAGGCTGAGCACAGCTGCCCGGCCACGGGACGCCTAAACAACCTAAGGGGGTGGAACAAGGTTTCAGCCTTCAAAGGACTTCCCTGCTGTGCAGCCGGCACAGTGCAAATTAAGTGTGAAGAGAATGAGGTTCAGCAAAGCAAGTCACTGAGCAGCAAAGGAGTTGCCGCCACCATATCTTTGAAAGCAAGCTTCCCCTGGTTTCCTGGGCTGCCCAAGAACCAGGGTTCCTTTGGACAGGGAAAAAGTGACTAGGGCACCTGCAAATTATCCTCAGTGGCCAGAGGCCATAGCGCTCAGAGCTGGTGTATGTTTCCACCCACATTCATAAACTTACTTGCTACTGGATTGTCTGAGGTATGCGCCCTGCCTCTCACTTCCAATCGGCCAAGAACATATAATTCAACATAATTAGATAATGTGGACTTGTTAGCTATTTCAGGCACCACAGTTTATTATTGTAGAGCGCTGAGCTCAGCCCCTCTGACCCTTACTCTTCTTGTGAGCTTCCGTCTGCATCACCCAGGATGTCCTACAATCTCGTTCGTTTAACTCTTGCTTCAGGGTCAAATCTTGACAACCGAAACAAATCGCAATGCAGCAAATTTTAATAACGAGCTCAGGACAGCGTATCATTCTGACAACAGGCCAAAGCCCATATCTTAATTGGATCAGCAGCAGTGTGGGGAACTGTATTTTGTCATGGCCTCCAATGTCAAAAATGTGTTCAAGAGTTTAATCTTGATTAACTTAATTAATCAAGAAAGAAAAACTATTGATAAATATCTTTAGAAAACACCACCTCTGCAGAAAGCAGTGTTGGCCCAGGTGTTAGACCTTCTCACCGACCATGATTCAGGATGAGCGATTTGACCTTTGGGGGTGCGGGGGTCTCTGGTTTTCTATCTGTGAAGCAGAGGCAGCTCCTGCCCACTACTGCCTTGTAGGGATGCCCTAAACACATGAAGGAAAGCCTTCCAGGTTCTTTGGAAAGAAACATATTCTGTGTATTCGAAGTGGCCTTTGGAAGGCCTTTGGGTCAGGAGTCGGTCTGAGCCCCCAGTGTGGCTCCTGATGGTCACCCAACCCCCACTCCCACCCCGTGTCTCTAACCCTTGAAGACAGGGCCCAGCACTTGCTGGTGTCTCCTTTCTCCATTCCGTTTTGTCCAATTGAACACATGTTTATGGAAGACCCTCTGTCTTCTATACACCACCCTAGGACTGGGCTTCTGCAGGGAATGGGAAACGTCCTTGCCTTCATGTAATGGTAAGTTCTTCTTCCATTATAAAGTGTGATGAATTGAGGAGAAAGAGTCACAGGGTCTCCCCGAAAGGAAGTGGAAGGCAAGAAGCCTCCCTGGAAGAGGAAGTCTGCAAGGCATCATGAGCAGGAGCCATTGCTGCTGGGATGTGAGGGGCAGGTCAGCTTCAGACAGCTTGGCGGCCCAGGAACCAGCCTGAGCCAAAGTTGACGGACAGAAGGGTGGAGAGGAACCCAGTACATGGTAGCCAGAGAGTGGGCACCTTGCAGGGGGCGGCAGCCTGGAGCTGGAGGCAGGAAAAGGTAGAGACCTGCCTGATCAGCTTTGCCGCTTTAACAAGCTCACGCTGACGGCAGAGCGACCTCACACCCTCCTCCCACCTGGAGCTTGGGGTTCCAGACCTCCACAAACAGGGCAGAGCCGCACACTGAGCTTTCGTGCATTGCACAACAGTGTTATCCTCACAAACATGGGAAGTTAAAAGTCATCTTTTTCTTTTTCAAGGCAATAGCTTTATTTAAGGAAAAGGTCTTAGGTATAAGCGGTCAATTGTGAGCATACAAAGAAAACCCCAAAAGGTACAATTGGAGAAAAACAACTAAGCTAGGGCTTGTTAGGAGGACTCCCACGTGATTTTAAAAGAGTTCTGTTTTGAGTTGTAAGGCACAGAGGTGACCGGTGCCCCTAAGAAAGCTCTCCTGACCTGTGTTGACAGGCAAGCGGTTGGCTGGTTTCCAGATAATGGGGTTATTCAGAGAAGAGTCGATACCTCAACCCAATATTCTTTGTTGATATTTTATTTCTAATCTTTCTTACATTTTTAACATGTCACAAGGCACTTGCCTGTGAGCAAAATGTAAGAAAGTCCAGCTTCTCTCCCAAACGCCTTCTTTTGTACCTAAATGTCCTAAACTTCTGAAGGCTGTGGCATTACACCAAAATGAATGGCCCCTTAATTCTTTTTTCCCCCATTGATTTTGGCATTCTTATCTTGAAGTTTAGACACCCTGACTGATGCAAAATATTATCCGGTGAGCTTCTGGCTCTTCAATAGGTGAATTATTTCATCTATTCATTATCTAGGCATCTTTCTCTGTCCCCCATTTTTCCTTGTCGTAGAGCTAGAAGGAACCGTTTCTCCATGCCCAGTTTTATCACTGCAACCGTGAAAACCAGCAGGATCAGAGCAAGGTAGTGTGCTTGCAGCTACGCTGGGGCATGGATCTGGGGAGTCTTCCACAGCAGCGCTCTTTCACATGAGCCAGACAGGAGTTTTCCACCCGGACCACCGGATAATGGAGTCCAGATTACCTTGGTCTCAAAGATGCAGCTCTTTCCTGTGGTGTTTGAGGAGGAGTTTTAATATTTGTGGACTATGGTTTCATGTATCTGTTCCCAGTTGTCAAAGTAACTGCAAGAACTATAACGTTTGAAAAGGTTCAACTTCCCGACACTGACAGTATCTCTTTGAGTTTGTCTTAGACTGACATGCAGGAGAGAATGTGATGGAATTCAACTTGTCTTAGATCCACAGGCTGGCAAGAAGGTGACAGACAGTTCAATTTGTCTTCCCCCTGCCCCCACCTTTTATTTGTTTGTTTTCCAAACTTTTGCAGGGAGAGGCAGTCATTCTTTTTCCAATTTCCAATTCCTCTCAACCCTGAAGTTGGATCTTGCACAGAAAACATTGTGAAGCTTTGTGTCAGAGCCGAGTGCCATCAAAATGGTCCAAGCAAATTACAGGAGACAGCAATACACCAAATAATCCCCAACTACCACCTGGCTAAACCACATCTCACCCATGACCTCCTCACCCCTCACCCTCCTCTGCACCCGTTCCTATTTAGTCTTTCCTCTCAGATGGTGGCTCCAATACCGACACTAACTTGCAAAAGCAAAACATTTAAAACTCAATCAATCACTAGGGAAGCAGGCAGGGTGCAATGAGCAAAGGGAGGCGTTTTGCACACTTTCTTTCCTTAAAGGGGAGTCTTAATTATTGACATGAACAAAGCCTGTCCTCTGATGGCATTACTTAGCAAAGCAAATCAGAAATCAAGCTAATTCTGTAATGCGTTCAGGTTTCCACATCTGACTTCTAAATGTTGGCTTTGTTTCTATTCTCATTAGCAAAGTGATCCATTTCAATTCTGTGCCCTGCAGATAGTTTGTAGCAGTAGCAGAAGCCTCAAAGTTTGACAACAATGTTACTGAACACTTTCTTAACCTACTTCAGCAGAGCCCAGAAGTTTGATTTGGAAATGAGAGATTTCTCCCAGTTTCCCCTATTGAAACACAGCAGAACTAATCTTTCTGAAATGGCCCTTCCTTCCCTACTTTTCTCGCCCCACTCTGCAGGAAGTGGCCCTCCGCTGCCCATCAGCCCTCTGGCTCTGCTGACCCATTACGATTAGCATAACCTGGACTAACCCTGAGCTCATTTCCCTGCACACGAGGAAGGACCTCCCTCCTGGTCATGTACTTACTTCCTGTCTCATCAAGTCGTCTTCCTGTCCAAGCAAGAACCCTAACTCCAGTGGCACAACTACCCCCTCCCCTTGCCCCATTTGTCTCCACTTCCTACGAAGTAAATGTGCCTCCCAGCCAAGGAGTAGAAAATAGCTCAGTCTCCTCTGCTTGTATTTTGTGATGGGAGGCTCTATCCTGGGCAGGCAAGATGAAGTGTCCCCTCATTAGGGTTGTGAGGACAGAGCATGGACCTCCCACCCCATGAGTTGGCCCATTACTGGGATTGCTTCCAGCAAAGGACCATTTAGTAACCATTTCTTCTCTCTCCCCCACCCAGGCAGCTCTGAATCCTGCCCCCCATTCATACCCTTTCCCACGTTAAAGTGTCTCCTCCCTCACTGGCAGGGATCAAAAAGTGCACCTCTATCCTTGGGTACTTTTCATCTTTTACCGTAGGTAACCGGGCAAGGGTAAGTTCTACTTTCAGGCCAGAGGTTAGAATGAAGATGAACTTGGGTGGAATGGTGGTCACTACAGGCTGGGAGAAGGAGGGCAAAGGGGACTTACTGTGTAATGGGCACAGAGTTTCTGTTGGGGACACTCAGAACCTTCCAGAGATGGTAGTTGATAAGAGCATACCTAAAATTCCCAGCCAAATGCTTTATGTAGCTAATCAAAAAGGTGGCATGTCCATGTGTTGATCGATTGAGGTGGCAGTGTGGAACAGAGGTTGAAGAAAATGCTCAGAATTTAAGAATTTAAGAATTCATGAAAAAAATGAGAAACATGCAGTTATTATTCCTAGAGAACTATATGCTGCTTTGGATCTTTGTGTTCTCAACAATAAAAATAAAAATAAAACGAATATGAAAAATTTGCAGAGGGTCAGAAGGGGGCGCGGAGGGGTGATTCCAGTGTTAGTGAATGTGGCCTGTGATCTAGAGATAAACGCCAGAGAGATTGGAAATACCTGCTATTTTAGGGTGATTTAAAAGAGAACTTCAAACACGCAGCCATCATTGTGGTGACCGAGGGACAAGAAGGCGTGTCATTAAGTGAGAAACGAAACCGTGGCCAGACTCTACTCCCTCCTGTCCACACGACACAGAACCTGTCATCAGCCGTGGCCACCCCCGTTGTTCAGGGCTCGATGAAGACCGCATTAGAGCTATAGATTATAACTGGAAGGGAAACAAGTCTCCAGACAAACACTGAGGGAATTAAAATACACGCGCACAAGTTCAAGAAATTGAAATTGAAGCTGAAGATGCTAAAAGTTGTAAAAGTACATGAAGAGAAGCTGATCCTGTGTGTGGAGTGGGTCAAGCCAGGGGAGTGTGCACAAAAGGAAAATGAGGAGTTTGGAGTGAGTATAACGAAGACTCCTCAACTGCCAGGCCGACCATCGGGAGGACTCCCCAGGGCTGCTGTGCAATCTTCTCTCCAGGGTGTTAACCCTAAGGTGTGGGGCACATACTGCATTCTTCCTCTAGAATGAAACCCAGCAGTAGACGGTAGGTTCAGGTGACTCAGGGACCTTCTAAGAGGGACCAGGAATTCTGCATAGAATTTAAAAGTTGCTGAGAGGTAAAACTGATGCTGAGAGAGAATGGAATTAGGATGAGAAATCGGTTTCTCTTCGTGGGCGCTGAGACACAGAGCAGTGGTTTCCCGCCCTCTTTGGTGTAACTGACACGCCTCCCTGATTTCAGCAATTTGGGAGGGAGCCCTGTGTCCTAGAAAACGGATGAGGATTGGCAGGCCAAAACTGCTATCACTGCCACTTTCTGGAAAGGGCGAGGTATATATCAGACTCTTCTCTGGCAGAAAGTTCTAGAGAGACTATTACATTACCTGATACTGGACAACAAATTCTTCAACTATCTAAAACTTCTGTTTTGGAAAATTAGCCTGGAATTCTTCCATTAGGTGACAGTTGCAAACAGGAGCAAGCCACCCGTGCTCAGGAAGCCTCGTCAGGCCACCCAGCTGTAGCTTTCCAGGGATGACAGCTCAGGCCAGGCTGAGCCCATCTCAGAGTGGGGAGCTGTGATTGCGTCCCCTGAGTGGACAGCTCTGCTAATTGGTGGTGACAGTCATTCTTCATGTGACCTAGAAGTACGGTTGAGGGTTTTAAAAGCATGATACAACTCCTGAGGACTTAACTGCATGCACATCTAGTGTTCGTGCTTGGTCATCCTATCCCTGCAATTATTACTTTCATTGCTATTTATCATAGATAGGAAACACAGTCTAATTTGGAAGAGGAAGCTGCATCTAGGATGGTGGTGGTTAGCTGGGGGTCGCACAGCTGACTTCTGGGACTAGTTAGTTGTTCTTCAGGTGGCATGAATGTCACCTTGTGTACATCTGGGAACTGACAAGTTTGCTATTGGCAGAGTTTGCCTTACTCATGGGTAGTGAGTTTTCCCATGTGGGATATTCAGGGTTCCAGCATACCTTTCACGTGTCCTGGTGCCTGGAATTCCACCATTAGAGAGTCATTTCTTTTTCTTTGTATTCTTCTCTATGAAGATTCTGTTTTAAAATGCAAATAAGATGAGGGCAGCACTATGTGAATTAATACACAAGGAAGGATTAGTGCTGCATGTCTGCTTTCCTCCAACAACAGAGCCCTGTGATACTGGCAGAAACACACAGGCATTCTCATTGCTTTGTGGTTGAGCACCCACCGTGTGCTGTGTACTGGGCTCAGTGACATTTCTCCACTTGTTCCTGGCTCCAGCAGGCCCACGGTCTGATGGGAGGGGCTAGAGATGGGACTTGGAGCCAGAGGATGGGCATTAGGACAGAGTTCATTTCTGAAGGGTGTGAGTGTGGTTCTGGGCTGGGCTCTGAGGGTGAGTGGGGTCTGCCTAGTGGAGAAAGGTGGGGCCAAGGTTACATCAGCATGTTTTCTCTGAGCTCTCTCTGACGCCTGACGGAATGTCCAGGCCTCCTCATCAGAAGGGCACAGGGTCATGGGTCAAGAGAAGCCCTCAGGTCTCTCTGGAGGTCTCCAGAGCAAGACCTCTGTCCAGAGCCTGGAGCATGCTCTCTGGGCTCCTTGGTTCAGTGCTTTGAGGCAGGTCAGCGAGAAAGGGCAGGGATCCTCAGGACAGATCCAGCCAGCCCAGTCATTTTGTCTTGGGGAGCCCTTGCCCTTGGGCCAGCACTCGGCACATTGGTCTAATTCCTCGGTGGAAGGAATCAAAATGGAACACCTAGATATTTGTTGTGTTTTTATCTACACCCACTTGCCATCACTCAAGGAAAACTACACTGATTTTTGTATGTTCATGAGATCCCCCACACTTATTTTTCTCAATTCCAGAAATTTTTTTCCCATGGTTCAGATCACAGATTCTGGAGCCAGACCTCCTGGGTTCCTGTCCTGGCCCAGCCACAAGGGACTCACCCTCTCCCTGCCTCAGCTCCCCTAAATGAAAATGGGGATAATTATGGTTTCTGCTCTATTGAGGTATTGTGAGGCTGCAGTGAGTCAGACACATAACGTATTTGCAAGGTAAACAGTGAACATTTAAGAAGGGTTGACTCGTATTAATTCACTTAGTACAGAGCACCTCACCCGAGACTGTCTGAATCAGAAGGTGAGATAAGTCCTGTTTACCTGAAAGACAGTCAGTTTAGCAGCCACTTCAAACCTTTACTGAGGACCAGCCGGGGGCCAGTGGGTCTGTGCCGGACTCTGGGGACACAGCATCCAGTGCAGCCTGGTCCGCCCTCAGGAACCTTCAGCCTAATAAGAAAATAAGACATCTACCATCACGTTGACACGCTGTCATTTTTATAGTGCTGTCCTGCAGAGCAGAACCCACAGCCTCTCAGCAGGTGCCTGATACAAAAAGCCGATCAGGAAACGCTGCTTGCTGACCAGACTGTTCACTGCTGCTCTGGCAGAGGGCTCATCTGGTGATAATCTGTTGACCCGGAGGGGGGAGGTGTCTGTCTAAGAGGGCACTCTTCTCCCCCAGAGGGGACAGGTGCTAACCGGCTCTGTGTTCACGTGCTTGTGTCAGGTTTGGAGGAGACCAGCCTGTCTACATCAACATCATCAGAGACCCCGTCAACCGCTTCTTATCAAACTACTTTTTCCGTCGATTTGGAGACTGGCGAGGGGAACAGAATCACATGATCCGCACACCCAGCATGCGGCAGGAGGAGCGCTACCTGGTGAGTCCTGCGGTGTCCGAGGGGCGGCTGCTCCCTGCTCTGCTGCCCGCCGGTAGCGTTCCCAGGGCGCCCCCACAGAGTCCTGTGGGGCGAGGGTTCTTCCTCGGGGAAGGAGTTTTTGCCAGTGACAAATTGTTCCAGATGGCACAGACCCTAGTGAACGTTTTCAAAGGACTGTTCTCACCTTGTTTTCCCCGCTTTGCCTTTAGTGTTAGCGCTGAGGCCCCAGGGAGAAGCGGTCTCTCCTAGGAAGGGCACGGAGCGTATTCTCACACCTCATCCCGTTCCATTCCCGTGGCGGTCCCACCAGGGAGGGCTGTTTCAGGCGAGGACCCTGGCCTTCCAAAAGGATGGGGGCTTGCCGAAGTCACGCCCCCAGCAAGGCCGGCACTGACGGTCTCTGGGGCCTGTTGACTGCAAGTCCAGGGCTCTTTCCTCCGCAGCACAACAGAGTCAGGTCATCTCAGCGAGAAATGGTTCGCTTTTTCTGCACTTGGTTTTGGGACCCGCAGCTCCAGGGGGATGTTGGTTTTGACCTCAGTCATTGCTTCCGGGTGCCGTGTTGGTAACAGAGACGGAAGGCAGACGTGCATTTTTGGGACAAACCCCAAATGTAAAGGGACACTTATCACCTCTCTGCGACCTAAATTGACCAAAGCTTACCGGGAAGCCGAGAGCCTGGTGGTGAGGAGCCTGAAACCCTGGTCTCTGTGGGCGAGGAGCCCTCTGGGGTCACTCGGACCCACGCTGGCGCAGCCAGAAAGAGGAGAAAGTCATAAAGGGACCTGTGTGCCTGTCCCTTCCCACGCTGGCAACTGACACACCGCACCTGCATCCCCCGCTGACGGGGCTGCAGCAGCGTCCTGGTTGCTAAGGAAAAGTGGCATTCGGCACAGTTCTGGTACAATGTCAAAACTCCCACTTCCTCGCTTAATTTTTAAAAATGTCATAAAACTATGCATTTGGAGGGTGGGAGGTTTTTGGATGGCGTAGAGAAGTGCAGTGTCGTACCCAGCGCTGCCCGCAGTCTGTGGGTGCACCGAGAGCAGAAGCAAGGCCTTCCACGCGCCACGCAGTATGTGCTCAACTGCCTGGTGCTTCAGTGAAGTAATTTGATGGCGTATTTGTAGGTGGTTCTAGTTTTGATGGCTGTAATCTTTTTTTTTAAATCTGCATGTTACGAATATGGCTGTATATTTTCCATCCATACATACTCAGTGATGAGTATGTATGCAAAGTATAGAACCACTGACTGGAGGAACAATGTCGACCCAGATGATCTTTATATTTCTACTGAGTCTTGATTAGCATTTCTGTCATCTCCTGAAAGCATAGAGCACATTCCACTTAATCAAAATATATTTCAAAGTTCCTGATTTGATCTTCGTATGGAGAAAGTTAGAACCAAATTTTAGCAGAAGACGCTAGAAGGCTGAAGATATGGAAATGAGTCTGATGAATCCTGCTCTTCAAATATTAATGTCAGTGAATTCACAGCCGGCCAGAGGGTGAAAAGTGAGAAAGTGGGGGGACCGTTGGGGATCCGGAATGCCTGAGGGGTGGGGAAAGGCTGTTAATAAGGGGTTCTGGAAGCCACGGAAGATGTGGCATCTGAGCAACTATTAGAAGGGGAGATGAAGCTGCTTCCCGGTTAGCCGGGGGAGCACAGCTCCAGGTGCGGCAGGGGCCTGCAGTGGGCACGTGACTCGTGTGACTCACTCGGAGATCAGCCCAGAGAACAGTATGGTGGGATGCAGTGGCGGGCGGGGGGCACGGAAGGAGGGAAGTGGCAGGAGGAGAGTTGAGAGAGGGGAGGGCTGGAGGCACCAGGCCACATGAGGCCCTGGGAAGCAGTGCAGTTACTCTGAGCTGGAAAACAACACGAATGACCCCGAACTGAACACACCTTAATCAGTGATTCTTCCTCCTGGGTCTCCACTAGAAAGCCCAGCCCTTCTCGCAGCAGGAAATGCCTCGTTCCGTCATGCTCAGCAGTTCTCCCCCTTCTTTCTAGGGGTGGGGACTCCTTCTTCCCTCGGTAGACCTCTGTGTCACTGACACCTGGACGCTTGTTCTGGAAGTCTCACACGGCTCCTCACACTAGAAGTTTCCAGGGGTCTCTGTAGAAACTGTAATTTGTGGGATGGAGACCCCAGGGTTGCAAATACACCACTCAACCCACACAGCTGTACGGGAGGCCCTGGTGTTCTCCCCAAGAGCACCCACTGAGTTCTGCACCGGCCATGTCGTTTCTCTGGATAATAAAATGTCTTATGTTCTTTCCTCTCCTCCCAACAGTCTATGAGCTCTTTGGGGACAAGACAGGATCAGAGTCCCATCTATGTCCCTGGTACCCAGATGAGGGGCTAATATACTGGAGACCTCAATAGCACTCTACTTAGTAAATTAAATAAACAGCAACTGAATATTAATGCAGGAGTTGGGGGGAGTTGTCTAGGTTTTTCTACGCCATCGAGTTTTGTCATCCTGTAAATCACTCCACGTAGCGTAGCCTTCACACTCTCACATGAACAAGAAGTCGTAGTCACTGCTGAGAGAAGTTGTAAACATAAGAGGAAAATAATGGTTTAGATTTTTTTTTTTTGGAAGCCCATAGAATGTTGAAAGTTGGTAGGGGAGGCAAGACTTATATTTCTGAGGAGCTGGTAGCAGCCTTTCTGGTGTGATCTGAGAGATTCCAGGGCAGTTTCCCCACCTGGCATCCCACCCTTCGAGAGACCAGCAGGGGCCCCCTTTCTGAATGTGAGCACTGTGTCCTGGAAGGGCCCAGGTCAGCTGAGCCCATCGGATCCTTCCTTGGTAAGGCTCAGCGGGAGAGCAGTGGGCTCTCCAGAGCCGCGGAGGGAGGCTTCAGGGAGCAGGGAGTTTGGAGGGGGGGGCCCGAGGGACACGTGACTTCTTTATAGTCTGGCCCCAGCCTGACCCTGTTAGGAAGCTGTTTTCTTGTTCAAAAGATAGTTTGTTTATTTGGAAGAAGAAGGTCTATTGCCTTTTTTTTTAATAGATAAAACTTTTTATTTCATCTCCTTGGCCCCATTAAGCCCTTGAAATAAAACTGCCCCCTTTCAGAGCCTGTCCTCATTTTGGCAGGCCTGGGTGGTCAGTTGTTTGCCTCAAAAGAGGGTGTTGTTTGTGTCTCCATGGGGTGCAGGGCAGCTGCAAGGAGACCACCGTCCCCTCCCTGCTGTGAGGCCCTGCTGGAGGTGGAGGGCCCGAGAGGGGACCTGCAGGATGTCCTCTCCCCCGAGAAGGCAGGCATGGCAGACCACGTCCTCAGGGACCTTGCCACAAACCCCTCCCTGCACACCGCACGCACACAGTCACGGGGGCTGGCCTGAAACAGGCCCACGGACACACTCACATGATCCCACTTCACAGTGCCCCGAAGCCACTCGCTTTATCCAGTTGCCAAAAGTCAGGCAGTTCTGCTCCTGGCCCTGAGCCTCGCAGAGCTGCTTAGCATACAGCTGAGAGAGGGCCAGGGCCTCTGAGTCTGCTCTGGGGGGCGGGGGGCAGGGGACAACATCCTCTCATGAGGCTGGGTGGTTTGGAAGAACATGGAAAAGGGTAAATGGATCCTGGGGTTTGCAGGGTCTCCGGAGGTCACAAAGAAACTCGCTCCACAGGTGCAGGGATGGGGCCTGGGTCGAGGGGTGGCCTCGGGGCCCCACGGAAGTGGAAGCCAGGCCTCCTGATTCCACAACCGTACTGTCTGACCCCTTGGGCCTCATGTCATTCTTTCTGGATGGTAAAGAGAGACGAGGACTGGGCCAGGTTCCATGCTTTTTGAGCAAAACCACTTTGTCTGACATTGTGCATCCCTAATAGCTGTTAGAGCAGTTGTTTTTTCCAAGTATGCAAGCGTCTTATATAAGCTATTCCTTATATTTTCTGGGAACACTGAGATTTTCTAAAAGTGTTCATTTCTTTCCAAACCATTCTTTGTTTGTTATTTACCAAAAAATAATAATAATAACCTTAAGATGAATTATCACTAGAATAGGTACTGATTCAACTTACAGCAGCCGCACTGTGAAAAGACTCATTTTCTCTCTGTTCATAGCCAGAAACTCGGCTCCCGGGTGCCGAGGCGGTGGCCTCCCCAGCAGGTTAGAGAACCGCCAGGTGAGGCAGAACCGAACCCAGGCACACTTGGAGGCATCCCAGCCCGTGAGCCTCCTCTCCAGCTGGAGTCCAGGCGTCTTTATTTCCAGGGCTGAGAAATACCTGGCACACAGAACCTAGCTGATGAAAGAATGAATGACTGCTAATGAAAAGCAACTGTGGTGATTTATGAGCGAGGGAGAGCAGCTCGTTCCTGCCGAAGCCACTGCCGTTTCCCGTCCCTGAGTTTCCCTGACAATGGATTTCTCACACTGCTGTTTCCACTGGGGCAGTTAGTTACTTGTGTGTGATTGGGGCTAGGTGTCCGCCCGAAACCCCGGCCTTAGGAAGCAAGTGCTAAGCAATGTCAAGTTGGGCTCCTTACCTGAACTATTGCCCCTTCCCTAGATGACCTCCACAGGAAGAGCAGGAAGAGAGGGCAGGACATTTTTCCAGAAAGAAAACTGCCATGGTGATACTATTTATTCAGCTTGGCTATCGAGGTGGAAAGTAATGCATGTTTAAAAGAAAAGATGCGTAATTTACAGCTTCTTAATTTATAAAGAATTCAGTGAATCATGTTGGCCCGCTGGGTTCTGGAGAAGCTTGAAAACTGTCCAGAGCAGGAAAGGTTTTCAGAAGCCTATGCATTTCCATCTGCTTGTAAGTTTTGGACCTTGAGTGTTCTTTTGCTGTGGAAGTATGTATGTGAAATACTCATTTCTGGAAATTTCCACTCTGTTCTGACCAGCTGAGGCTGTCCTGTGAATAAAAAGCTCAGGCTTTGCTTCTGTCTCTAAAGCACCATTTTTAATTGAGAAATCAAATAAGAGATTTGGATCCTCTGCTCTTTTAAGTAAATATCTATGTTTTCCAAATCTTCAAAGTTGAAAAGGTAATGTTCTTTGTCTCCAACTAGTTCAAGTTCGGTTTATGGTTGGAGGCTGAGAGAGTGACCTGGGACATGTTGTGCTTATGTTCCCTTCCCCGCCACTCTAGGTGGGTGTCTTGGCCCGTGATCCAGCCTCTACGAACCTCACTTTTCTTGTCTGTGCGTTGGTCCCATACTGCCCGCCTTGCCTCTGTCATAGCGACGGCAGGAGAATAAACTGGACACTCTGCACAGAAGTGCTCTGAGAGCTAAAGCTCTCCTGAATGTGTTTTGGCATGATGCTTTCATCCTTGGCTCTGTCCGTGGCTCCCTATGACCCAGAGGGACCATTTTTCCTACGGAGGGTGGGGAGTGTTCTCTTCGCTGGGGAGCCAGCAGGAGCTGTCCTTCCCACGTGGCTCAGGCCACGTTGGGCCCTGCCCTGAACCTCAGCTCCACCTTTGCTGAAGTCTCAGCTGGCACCACTAGACCCCATCCCCTGGGAATTCATTTCCAAGGAAACTGCTTCTCTTTGTGTTCCCAACAGCTGGAGATCGTTTTGATCCCCGCCTGCTGGCATGCCTTTGTCCCGCATGTATTTACTTGGAAACCTAAGCCGGTATACGCACAGTAAAGCTGCAGAAGTCACACAGACTCACCCTCGGGGGTGGGGAGGAACGGTGCGCAGGGGCCAGAATGCTCTGACATGCTGGGCAAGCTCTGCAGAGGACAAAGGAGCCCCCACTGAAGAGAAATGTATTTGAGATTTCTGTTCCTGAGGTGTGCAGAAAGCAGCACCACAGGTGGTTTTAGAAGCAAGGAACACTTTGGGGGTTAGCAGCACGTGCAAGTATCCTGGGAGCTTCCAGCAAACAGAGAAGGTGACGGGTGTAGCAGGAAGAGAGGCTGGAGGAGCTGGTACACAACAAAGAGGTTTGGGAGAAAAGGAGAGGCCGAGAGAGAGCGGCAAGCTTGGTGAGAGAGCAGAGTGCTGCCAGCTGGTCACTAGCCGAGAGGCCACCAAAGGACAGCCGCCACGTGTGTGGCATGTCCCAGATTAGTGTGCTGTCCCCACTTTGGCTCATTCGCCCTCCCAGCATCCGCTGGTGCAGGTATTACAGCTGATTCCTTTTCAGAGGCAGAAGGGGAAGGCCCACGTCTTGTTCTCCGGGGTGGTTGGCAGAATTTGTGTCCTATGGTTGTAGGACTGATGTTCTATTTTCTTGCTGGTCATCTGCTGGTCATTCCCATTCTCTAGAGGCATCTGCATTCCTTAAAATGTAAGCCTTCAAAGCAGCCAGGGGTGGATTGAGTCCCACATGCTTCATATCTCCCCTCCTTCTTCTTTTATCTCACACCTCTAACCCGGGTGAGAAGGGTCCTCCACGTCTGAGGAATTCTGTGATTAGATTGGGCCTCCCAGGTAATGCAGAATAGGTCCCCCATTTCAAAGGTGGTACCCTTCATCACATCTACAGAATTTCTTTCAGCACACAAAGTACCATATTTCCACATCCCAGGGATAAGGGTATGGACATCTTTGGGGTCCATTATCTGCCTGCCATGGTGTCTCCAAGGACTGCTTCCTCAGCAGGGACTGAGGGGACTGTGGATGAGAGTGTGAACATAACAGGCATTTTGAACTTGGCCTGGTTCAGCCACAGATGGAGAGCCCACATCTTCCCACCATGCCATGCTGCCGCACAGTGGCACCAACCTGTGGCTTTCCTGTCCCTGCTCTGCAAAACCTAGTGGCCACTCATGCATTTGTTTTTTTCTTCTTCTCCTAGTGACTCATTCATTCATCCATCCTTTCATTCATTCATTCATTCATTAACTAAATATGGAATATTTAGTGGAATATTAGTACTTTTTGTGTGGCAGACACTGTAGGAGGACCTGGAGATAAAATATTGAACGAATATAGATTCTGGGTCTGTCCTCATAGAGTGCAAACAGGCATTAACTCCCAAACCACACAAATGCATGTCTTTGTGTTCTGTGCAATAGAAACTGCATCACACCCTGTAAAGCAGACAGATGTGGCACTGTCCGGGCATAGAATGGGACCATTGGCAAGTCTGTGGGTCAGAGACGTGACAGTTGAACCAAGATCTGAAGGAAAGAAGAGGAGGAAGACCATCCAGACATAGGGAACCACACACCCAAAGGGCCTGCGGCAGGAGGGAGCACAGTGAGCACGAGGATGAGAGCCAGGGGGGCTGGTGCAGGGAGACCAAGGGAGAAGGAAAGCACCGAGTGCCTTAACGTGGGTGGGCTGGACTCGGGCAAACCTCCCAGGCCCTGTTCAAGAGAACTAGGGAGGCCCTAAAGGATTTAAAACAAGGGGGCGCATTTACATGGGATCCTCAAACTTTCACACTTTGAAAACAATATTTCAACTACAACGTACAGAGTAGAGAAGGACTCCAGGTATATGTGGATGGCTGGTTAATTGGAGGCTACTGCTGTGATCCCAACACGAAATAAGTCAGGGGGCCCGATTTATGGAGCACTGACTATGTTCCCAGAGCAGCTCCAGGTGGGGGCAGAGCAGGGTAGGGGAGCATTTACGAACAAGTGGAAGACCCCTTGCTGCCCTCCCAGTGGCTAACTGCCTGGCTAGCAACGGAAGACCCAAACTTGAAATGCCAACAAGGAGAGGGACAATGGCTCTGTTCTGCAGCACAAGGATTGCCATTGGTTGGGGGGCATGTTGCATTAGCAAAGAAATAAAATAAAATAAATGGTGCAGACACTTACAACCTGAGAATTCCGGTAAGGAAAGAAATCAATGGGAGGTGGGGTCCTCAGGGCAGGTCTCCGAGTCCAGGTGGGAGCTCAGTCTTTACGGACGATACAGCTGAAGGCACAGGTCAGGGTCCAGAGGACCCAGTAAGCGGAGTGTCTGGGCAAAAGCCCGAGTGACTGAGCTTGCTCTACAGCGAACAGCCCAACTTGGCTGGAACAGAGGGTTGAGGGCGGCCAGGAGCTTTGGGCTGGAAAGCAATTCTCCAGATGTCCCACGGAGGGGAAGCAACAGTGTTCTGCTGGCTGCCAGATCGGGCTCGCCTGACCTGCTTTCTCGGAGGAAGGTCCCGTCAGGGGCATCAAACCCGAGGGCTGCAGAGCAGGCCAGGTGCATCCTGCTGGCGGCCACCTGTCAGCTGAGCTCATCGTCCCGGGCCCCACCCCTCACTGAGTCAGTGGCCTGACTGCAGCTGCCTCCTCGCTGGGACTCAGCTGGGATGGTGGCTCATATTTACCAAGGCGGTGGCAGTGGCAGTGGTGGTGGTGGTGGTGCTCAGCCTGGCAGCTCATGGAATCACCATGAGTGGGACTGGGGGGGAGGCTTTAAAAACTACGTATGACGGTGCCCTAATATTCTGGATCAAGTGGTCATGGGTACAGCCTGGGGTTTGGGGTTTTTTTAAAGCTCCTGAAGTGATATCAACATGTAGCTAAGGTGGAGCACTACTGAGGAGTGACACAATCCATCAGTTCTGGGCTGTATTAGCAGGAGCTGTTCTCACTGACGGATGCAGCTCCTGAATACCTTCTAGAAGCTTACTTTCTATATCCTCTGCCCATCTGGGAAAAGCTGTATCTGCCCTCCCCTTTTCTAGTTGTTAGGCTTTTAATAGGCATGTGCAAATAAATGTCACTGAAGAAGTTTGAAGATATAATGTAAGATTTCTTGTATTTATGAATATTCCGCACATGTCTTAAGTCAGGTTTTCTTCTAAATTGAAGTGGGTAATATTTATTAAAAGGTACTCAGAAATCAGAGTACCTTATACTGTACAGTTAAGATCTCCCTTTAGGAAGCTGTGCGTTTGGCAATGAACCAGAGAGGGTGAGCACTTCAGTACGTGAAATATTTCAGCATGAGGCCATATTTGTATTTGGTCAGTGAGGCATTTGGGATCTCTTTGTCATCTCTTCAAAAAGACACGTGTCACTCTAAATGCAGGCCAGTTCATACCAGTACATACAAATGCTCAATCAAAAGACACAGGTGAATAGAACTACATTTTCCATTTCCTGCAGCCAGGAAGTGTTCTTCCAAATAATGTTCTTTAAATGCAGTCAGAGAGCTTGCTTACCAAGATGCTATGAAGTTTTATATAAAGTGCAAAACTAAAGACTTTCTTTATATAGGTTAAAATTTTAGATTTCGGACCCTATACTTGTTTCTCAGAACCTGGCACACCTCTGTCGTTGTCCTCAATTTGCTTTGCCAAATGGTAATGTTTTCCCTCCTCTCAGCTGTTTAGCATACACAGCAAAAACTCCCCAAAGGCAGAATGACCTCCAAACGTGTTCTTAAAAATATTTTGCAAAGTCTGAAGACAGACAGGAGAAGTAAGTGTAAGACATCTGAGAGATTTATTGGAATCTCAGCTTGAGTTCTAATTGCAAGCACTTACGAAAATGTCAATATTAACATGAAAAAGCTGGCAGTTTTTCTTCCCAGTGTAAATTGGATTAGGTAGTGCACAACTGGAAAACTGCGTGCTTCTCTCTGGCTCTCAGAAAACAACTCTCAGAAGCTGTTTGCCACAGCAGCCTTGCCCTCTAATGGCTGGAAATTGAAGGGCAAGACTAAGTCCTTTTTTTCCCTTGCTTTCTTGACGTACATCCCTGTATGACTATATACTTTTGACTACCAGGAGGATAGAAACTAAGAAGAGGGAATGGCTGGCCATCTGTCACCATAGTAAAGCACAGAGCACAAAGCAGATGTTAGCGTGACCACGTCCTTAAAAGGCAACAGCTGGATGGGAGTCGAGGGACAGGGAGCCAAAAGCCTGTGGGGTGCCTCAGAGGTGCAGGGCCATCTTCCACAGAAAGAGGTGTTATAGACGCCTGATCTCCTGAAATGCTCATAATAGATACAAATGTAACTGGCTGCAAAAGTTACAGAATAACAAGCCTGCAAACTGGGATGGTCCCGGTGCATCATTAGCCCCTTGTGCGGAGCACACTTAGCACACCACTCGAGTTCTCGCTCATGATTGACTAATGAGTGTCAAGACATGTGGTTGGCAGGAATTTCATGAGAATTTCGATTTTATTCCATGTGACATTGTCATTGATCTTCTAGGAAAGCCGCCAGGAATGGGTGGGACAACCCGCTCCAGAACTGTGCAACCTCTAGGCACGGGCCACTCTTTCTCTGACCCTAAACCCTATTCGTGGTTGAATGAAAGAATTTGAACCAAAGCTTACTCAACTGCGTGACAAATAAGGCTTTGACAAATAGCTCAGCTCAGCATTTCATATTGCAAAGTTAAAGCAATGGAGTTGTATCAACATTCAGCTTTTTCTATACTCCTTTCCTATTAAAGAGGAAGGTAGCCCTGGCGTGACTTTTTATAGTAAGATTGCTGCCCCTTGGCCACCCTACAAACTCAAACAGTCACTTCCAGTTTTTGAAATAAACTAACCTGTTGGAGGCTTAGAGAAAGAATCAGCAGATGTGTAAAACAAAGCTACCAAATTCAATAAGAGATGGAAGAAACATTGATGACCATAAATCTCAGATATAATGAGAGCATTCCCTATCTGACCACCGGTGGTAACAACCCTGCAAGATTAACAGAAGCGACCTAAAGCCAGTCGATAAGGCCGGCCTCGGTCGGCTTCGATGACTGCTCATCTTTATTTCTGCAGGCAATTAGAGCTCCTTGTGGATTATATTTATTTTTGACTTATTAATATATTGCTTCATAAATCCTTCCCATTATTTCATGTTTGTATAGGCCTTACATTCTTAATGAAAATGTAATTCTCTCTGATGGCAAGACCTGATCTTTTGTGACCTTAGCCCCCACCCATCACTGCTCCCGGGGCGATACCCAGCCCAGCCCCCCGAAGCAAAGTGTACAGAGCACCAGCGATGTTTGCCTCTTCACCCCACTTGCACGTACCACTTTGGTATAGTTTGAACACCTACTGTGTGCTAGGTACTGTGCTGGGAACAGCTGTGGCAAGGTAGGCATATGTTCCTGCTTCCTGCCTCTAGCACACACGGAGAAGTTCATCTGTTCCTGAGTTCTGTTATCAGTGAGCGGTACCCACCCTGGTCTGTTGCCCAAACTCTGGAGTCGTCTCTGCCTGCTATCTCTCCCCAACCCCCAACCACCCTAGCCAGCATCTTAGCCTGGAGTCCTCCTGAAAGCAGAGCCTGAGGCAAGGGTTCGAGGAAAGGATGTTGGAATTTGGACAGTGATCCCAGAAATGGAGAAGCAGAGAGAGAAACAGGGAAGGACAATAAAGAGGAGTGTCCTCACATTGGTCACTCCTGGGAAACTAAGACCCACGCTTGGTAGGACGCCCTGAGGACAGTGGAGGATTCGCCCAGAAGAACATTTATCCATTCGCCTCCTCCTTGGTTGTCCAGTTGGCCCCACAGAGCCTTACCTCCCCGTCACCCGGGCTGTGGGCACGTGTGTGCCACCTGGGCTCCTATGGGTGTCACACTGGGAACAGAAAGCACGGGATGTGTCCAGCTGCCTGGGCAGGGCTGCTCTCAGGCTGCTCCTGCAGGAATCTTGTGGCCGCAGCCATGGCTGGAGTCGAAAGTGGCCAAGAGGATGTGAGGCAGGACATAAGAGCGCCCAGCTGCAAAACTGGTTGCTTCTGTCCCTTGAACTTTCCTCGGACCAGTCCCTGTCAGTGGTCATCAGTAGAGGTCTCACCACTTTTTACGCAGATACCTGCAAAAGCCGTGTACACAATCAGCCTGTCTCCAGCTCATCTTCTTCCTATCCCTTGTCAGAGCGCCCAGTGGGCAAACCTGACACTGTCATTCACTGCTTAAAACTCTTCTCTTCCCTAGATTTAACATAAGCTATTGATATTATTATGAGAGTATCACTGTTATTTGTTCAAAGCGCATACAACTGTGAATCCACAATGATCTTGATAAAAAGTTCTATTAAAATGAGAATCATGCCCTGGCTGGTGTGTCTCAGTGGATTGAGCACTGGCCTACAAGCCAAAAGGTTGCCAGTTCAATTCCCAGTCAGGGCACATGCCTGGATTGTGGGCCAGGTCTCCAGCGGGGGGAATGTGAGAAGCAACTGATGAACGTATCTCTCACACATTGATGTTTCTCTACCTCTCTCCCTCTCTTCCCCTCTCTCTAAAAGTGAATAAATAAAATATTTTTTTTAAAAAATGAGGATCACAAGGGCAATAGAGAAGGGATTGGTGAATCGATGGATAGAGTTGGGAAAATGGAAATGGGAATGCACCTGTTCTGGAAAGAAGATGTGAGAAGCTCGCTTTGATGAGCCTGCTTTTGGGAAAGCAGTAGGTCGGGGCTGGAGGGGTGGGTCCAGACCACGGAGAGTCTCGAGGGCCACAGAAAGAACTTGAGAACTCGTTACAGAAGGCTCGAGTCACCAAGCCTCTTGAGCAAAGAACTGAATGACATTGTGAAGTGTGTTACTCTTAGAAAGATCTTCTTTACTTTGAAACTATTTTTTAAAACTTTCTCCATGGTTTCTTACCAGGGTGTTTGTTGTAATTCATATTGTTTAAATTAAAATATTTGATCCATCTGAAATTTATCTTAATGTCCAGGATCCATTTTTTCCAGATGGCTAACAAATTATGCCAGCAACATTTATAGAATAATTCATCTTTTCAACACTAAAGTGTCATTTTTATTATGTAATAAATCTCTATTTTTAGAGGGACCGCCTTTTTGACTTTTTATTTTGTTCCTTTGATCTGTGTCTTTTGGTACATAGCAAATTACATATTAAATATGTGTGTTTGCATGTGTGTAAACTAATATAATTATATATTGTACACTTTATATAATGTATGATCATATAAGTATTATAATGTGTAATACACAATAACTATTTTATAATATCTATTTTATTATTTGGTAGGATCTAATCTCTTCTTATTAATCTTTCCCCCCAATTGTCCTAGCTCTTTGTATTTGTTAATTTTTCATAGAAACTTAAAACCCCTGCTCATTCAGTTCCCCTGTCCCCCACATACGTACCCAGAAAGCCCTACTTCTATTTACTGGATTTATAGTAAATTCTAGATTAACACAGGGAGAATGGGCATGTTTATGTTGTGTCTTACTATTTGAAAATGTATTTTGCTTTTCCACTTATTCAGAACTTCTATCTCTTGAGAGTATTTTAAAGTTTTCTTCATTTAGGGATTACACAGTTCTTAAGTTTGTTTCTAGGTATTTTATCTTTTTGTTGTTTTGCTATTGTTGCATATTAGTATACTGCTCTTAATTTCTGTATATTTTTTAGAGTGAGGGGAAGAAAGAGAGGAAGAGAAACATCAATGTGCACTTGCTTCTCATGTGCCACCAATCGGGGACCTGGCCTGCATGTCCCTGCATGTGCCCTGACTGGGAATTGAACTGGTGATCCTTTGGTTCACAGGCCAGCACTCAACCCACTGAGCCACAGCAGCCAGGGCAATTTCTGTACATTCTTTTTAACTCAACTGCCTTACTGAATTCTCTTACTGATCATCCATAGATTTTCAGGAGATCCTTTTCAGTTTGCCAGCTGATAATCTTTTCTTTCTTTTTTACAGTTTTTATAAATCTTAGCCAACTGTTTTTGTTAGTATCTCTCCAGGAATGTTAAACATTGTTATCACTAAGAATTGGCTTTTTCACTTATTTTTTATAAAGATTTTATTTATTTATCTTCAGAGAGAGGGGAAGGGAAAGAGAAAGAGAGGAAAACATCAATATGTAGTTGCCTTTCACTCACCCCCTACTGGGGACCTGACCCTCAACCCAGGCATGTGCCCTGCCTGGGAATGGAACTGTGACCCCTTGGTTCACAGGCCTGCGCTAAATCCACTGAGCTACACCAGCCAGGGCTTAGAATTGTTTCTTTATACAAGCCAGATAATTGAGTTAAAAATTAAATATCCCATTTTTAACTTTTGTTCATTTCTAGTTTTCTTTCTACTAGAGTGTAATGGTTAAGATCCAGACTTTGGGATTTTATTTCTGGGAAACTATATGCAGCATAAATCTCAGTGTCTAATGATAGAAAACCCTAAGGAAAAAGACAAAAAGAAATTCACTGACCGTCCACCCCTCCGCTTGTAACTTAGATGTCGTTATTAATAGCCACCAGCCCCACAGTACATTCTCAACAGTTTCTCTTGCTGATCTGTGGAAGAAAGACAGGCGGGCAGCAAATTCTGGAGGTCTCCAGGCGGAGTGCTCTCTGGTTCCCTTTCCCAAGGGTGTGGTTCTTCTGGCAGCCAGTTCCTCAGCGGCCACATTTAATGAACTGTAACAAGTGCAAATAGATTTATTATTCACAATTTTGCAATACAAGGGAAAGATGAAAAACAACTGGAGGCTGAAGGTAGAATTGGATACACATTTTGCTTTGCTTTTAATTACGAGCAAATGTGAAAATGAAGGATTTCCAGGGCGAGACCATCTTTGGAGAGGTCTGGCCCATCTCTGAGGCCAAGGCCACGTCTACCCTCGCTTCTGTTGTCCAGTCTTCTTTTGACTTACTTCTGGCTGCTACAGTAGGGCTGCAAAGGCCTATCAAGTGAACCTGACGTTGAAAAGGTGAGGAAGCCTCCACAAGGACGCTGTACTTTGAGAGAGTTTATCCATTCATTTAAGTACAAATGAGGAAGCAAATAAGCCAAGATACTTAAGGGGAATCTTGACCGTAGACACTTGGCTGGACGATGTTTCTGGCTGAAGCATTGGACTTGAGAAGCACTGTGGGAGAATGTCCGAGAGACACCCCCTTCCTCCCATGCTCGCTCTTAGCCCCTTGTGGTCGGCAGGCGTGCATGCAACCAAGACCACCATTTCTCCTTGACTTCAGGAAACGGAGTGGAAGTGATGGAATAAACCTTCTCACTTGAATTGTGGCTTAACATGTACCTGAGACTTTGTCTTGTCACCCCAGCTGCTCCGCTCCTTAAATTTAGATGATTCGTGTAGATTCGCGTACGTCTTTCACCTGCATGAGCAAACCCCAGACACAGAGGCTGAGTAGTTACTTATTTGGAACAGCGGGTTCTATTCCTGGCCCTTCACAGATGGCTCCTCCTGTCTCATGATGTTTCTTTCTTCCCACCGATACTTTGGCCCCGTGTCTCCATCAGGTACCCACAGTCACTCTTCCCGGGTATCCTGCAAACGTTTTAAGGGTCAGTTTCCTGCATCTTGACTATTCTACTTTTGCTCAGTCTGATCACTGATGTTATTTAAAACTTTTGAGTAATATACATCACCAATATACCATTATCCTGATTAATTTTTTTAATTCTGTATCTGTTCACTCCAAACTGTACCTTTTATTTTTCCTTTAAAATGTCTCTCCGTTTTGCTCACTGCGCCTCCCCGCCATGGCCAGCACCACAGGCTGTAAGGACTTTGGACTCTGCAGCAACCCCCTGGCTGATCCCCTCTGATCTCTTTCACCCTGCACAATGCCGCCATGGCCATTTTCCAAAGCAGCGCTTCACACTGTGCCATTGAACTCCTTGCTCAAGAGGCTTGGTGACTCATGCCTTTTGTGATGAATTCTCAAGTCCTTTCTCAGGCTCTCAAGACTCTCAATAATCTGGACTCCTTCTGCCAGCCCTGTCTTACTGCTTTCCTGGCTCCATGCTCATCGAGCCACGCTTCTCACATCTTCTTTCGAGAACAGGTGAAGTGCCATTCCCATTCTTTTAAAAAAAACATTGCTTTGAAGTTTCTGGGAAGGGCCAGCTGGAAGGCCTTCTCTCTGCTCCCTCCACCCACATCCTATCCACCCTTCAAAACCGCATCTCCAGTCTCTCTTGATCCCCAGCTCTGGGGTGCTGTCCCTTTCCTAGGACTCCACTTTCTCATGTGCTCTGTCTCTTACTCTTGAGTTCACACTATGTTCCAGTTACTGTTTAGTACATGAATACTTAAATCGATCTTCACACTCTTATGAGTTTATTATTATTATATTATTAGGATCTCCTTTTAGAGATGGGGCGTCTGACATTCAGAGAGGTTAAGGCCTTTGCCCAGAGTTCAGTTACACCCATTAAGTGATGGAACTAGGATGCAGACTCAGGCAGGCTGGCTGCAGAGGCCGTGTTCCTAACTACAAGGCTGGATGGGCTCCTTTTGTCCTCGGTGCCTCGCTCACTGCTTCCCTGGTCCTTCCCCAGGCTGACCCTCAGCTCCTGAAGGGGCGATGTCACCTTCCCTGCCTTGCGTTCATCCCATTCACGGCTTCCCTGGAGCCCACCATGGAGGGAGGTTCCAATGGACTGTGCTGCATCCAGGCAGAGAACTGACCTGTCTTATTCACCAGCATTTCTCAGCACCACAAACAAACAAACAAATAAACCAGGGCAAGTGCTCAAAGATCATTTGCTGAATAAATGGCTAAATGGCCATTTGAATGACTCATAGTTTGGCAAATACATGATCGTGTTGGTGCATCCTTCTCAAGTTTTTCTATTTACATAAATTTGCATACCTGTATTTTCTTACAAGTCTCTCAGTTGTCTCCAGGCCACCTCTGATAAGGAAGCTGGATTTTTTCCTAGACTATAACATGGATTCTTAGTTGCCCTCAACTAAGGTGGTTGTCGCCTTTATGCGTCTAAAGGGTTTTGGAGCTCACCCTCTGTTAGAGCTGATGACATCAAGTTACACTAACTTAATTAAACTCCTATTTTATTATCAGGAGCAAAAAGGGACACTTCTGTTAGGTTGATCTTAATAAATAGTACTTTTAACTTGAAGTCTGTAGCACTTGCTTATTTATACTAAGTAAATAACATGGTATCGTTAGTCCAAAAACCTTTAAAATTTAACTTTCACAAATGTTTCTTCTTTGTGAGAAAGCTCCTCCACACTGGCAGAAGGCAACGTTTGTGTGGTTTTCTGCCCTCCACCTGAAAACGCCTTCAGTCTTCATTTCTCATCCAGCGTTGACTATGCTCTTTCAGATAAAAGACACCCCATTTAATCCTCTCTAAATGTTATTAGTGGAAGTCAAGTTTCTGCAGCGCACAGTCTGTATTTAATTCATTTGCAAAACCACATTTAGCATTGAGAATTTTAAAAGTCAGTCAAAACAAATGATTTTATATCAAAGGCTATATTAATACCACATTTTCAAAGGGCTTTTCTTTTGAGAAATTCAAAGCACCTCATTAAGTCTACAGCCTCCCCCAAAATGTGCTGTTCTCCAAGATAGCCATATTAATTAGTCCCGTTTTGCAAATGACAAAGTTGTGGAAAGAAGCAATTAAATATCTGTACCAAGAACTATTAGAACGGAGTCGCACTGGGGGGCCCTGGACGCATGGACTGACTCTCATTGGTAAATTGGAAGAAGAGGCTCATGCAAAGCAGGAGGGAAAATGATCAGCAAGGAGGAAGTCAAATCAAGTAAAATCAAGATTTTTCACCAGGGCCCTTTTTAGCATGGGGTTCCAGAGACTTGAGAAAATAAGAGAGAGAGAGAGAGAAAAAAACAAACCCAGACCTCAACTAGTCATTGTACTTCAAGGAAGAAAAGAAGCATAGAACGCAGCCCTTATCGTGATGCTGTTGACTGCAGAAGCTCAGCCCAACCGGGTGTTTATCAGAGAAAATGAACTCAGGAAATAGAATGTCAGGAACAAATTTATGAAGCACAGGAAGGTGTGCATTAGGCTCTAAAACAGAATTATAAAGCCCAGAAATGATGGCTGTCTCCTACACTTTTCCAGTCTGCTGTTCACCAATCTGCCTGCTGCCACGGCCTGGTTCAATCCCACGCCCATCCAGAAAGGGAAGACACGGTCAGCTCGCGGTGACCAAATTACTGTGGGTGGACCCTTATAACCACCCCCCACACACATACACTCAGTCACACCCTCACACTGACTGAGATTTAAAACTCCTTTTTAAAAGCAAAGTCTTTCTTCCTATGTCTTTTTCTTTAATTATAGACAAAGCTGCTAGGTTTAGCATTTTGTTGCCAGTATCTTTGCGTGAACCTACCCATCTACAACTGGTTATGTGCACTGTGTGCATAAATGTTTGGACTATAATATTCTGATAGGGTTGATCATTCTGTCTTTCTTTCAACAAATACTCAGCACCTACTCTATAGTCAGCTCTTTGTCAGATACTGGGAATTCCGTAATGGAAAACACAGATGTGGTTGCATCCTTCGTGGAGTATAATTTATCAGGGAAAACAGGCGTTAACCCAGCAGCCAGGAGAGGTGATCGTGCTGTGGGAACCATATGTACATAGGTCACAAGTCTCAGGCACTATGACAGTCTTGTATGGATGGGGTCCAGAAGGTAGAGTACGAGGGTGCAATAGGCAGTGGAAAAGTGGGCAGGGGCTAGGTCGCTGGGGACCTTAGCAGAGATATTGTAAGTATTTGGGGCTTTATACTGAAGGCAATGAGGAGTCACAGATTGAATGTGATTAGCTGGGGATGGGAGGACAACAGGGCAGGATCTGCATCTGCAATCTGGTGTGAGGGGAAGATACTTGGATGAGAGCAAGGTCAATTATTTTGGTACAGAATAGGGCTGTCGTGGCAGAAGAGATGGAGGGGAATGGATGGATTGAGACACACTGATGAGGTTCAATCAACAATGGCTTCCTGAGTGACTGGATGTGGAGGGAGGAGGAAGAGGAGTTGAGGAAGATCCCAGGCTTCTGATGAGGACTATTGGGTGGATGGTGCTGCCGAGGGTGGGAAGTGAAAGGACAGGAAAAGTAAGGTCTTGCTATGGATATGCTGAGTTTCAGATGCTTGAAGTACGTGTGAATGGAGACATCCAGCAGGCCAAAGGGAGGGCTGCACTGGAGGAATGGAGTTGGAAGTTCCCAGTATCCAGAGAGAGGGAGAGGGCAGAATATATATCTATGAGTGTCGATCATCTGGAGCAGTGAGGGTGCTGAAGCCACGGGGTAAAATTGAGGGTGACAACCAGGGTCCTGTGGGTCACCCAGTTGTTACATTCCTTAAGGAGCTGAGAGCAAAGTAAACTGAGCAAAAGTCTCAAGAAAAAAGACAACATAGAGATGTGGTGCTGGGACCAGAGGAAAACGTTTTGAGAAGGATTGTTCATCATTGTTGGATGTTTCTAGGAGGGGCCAGCCAAATAAAAATAGAAATATATGGCCATTGGACTTAGCAACATGACAAGAGCAAGTCTTCTTGGCAAGAGCCATTTCCAGATGAACTTGAGTGCAGAGCAAAAAAGACATGACAGGACGGAGACAGTGATGGGAAGGGCTAGTCTGCACTGTCCTGGCGAGGCACGTAGAGGCACGCTCAAGGCAGTGGCCATCGTCTCTGCTCAAAGAGGATGTTCTTTCTCAGGGTCACTAACCAGGAGAAGACGTAGGTCCTCAGAAACTAAGGAGCAAGAGGATTCCACTTCCCTCTTCTTTAAAAAAAAATAATACTTATTGAGCACTTAGTAAATACACAGTCCAGAGTGATTAGCATGCTAAGATCCTATGAGAAACAGATGTCAAGATAAGATTGGACATTCATGAGATTTCTTGGGAGAAATGCCTCTGAGGGGGGGAAAAAGGAGGTGTGTAGGGAGAGCCTTCAGTCCGTTGTCTGAGCCCTGTGGAGAGCAGGGAAGGGAGAAGTGGCTAGGCTCAGGCTCAGACTGCAGTGTATGTAGTTCTAAGAAGTTTCAGCACAGCCAATGGGGAGTCTTTACACTGCAGTCACTCATCAGAGGGGTGTTGCAGGAGTGAGCCGGTCAGAGTCTCCTTGCTGTGCTCAGTCTGGGGCTGAAAGAAGCCTGTGAGGATTGTATTTTTGGCATGAACGAGATGATAGATTTAGCAGATTCAGAGCAAAGCATCAGGAGTCATGGGTCAGTTACTCTCCCTGTAACAGGAGAGGGTCATGGCCATCACCCATGCATTATCTCATTTAATCCTTCTAGCATCCCTCTGAGATAGATGTCATTATGCCCCTTTGGCAGACGAGACACCAAGGATTAGAGAGGTTAAGTAACTTGCCTTAATTCACACAACTGGTAAGAGGCAGAGCCAGTGGTGAACCAGCGCTGGCTCTGAGCAAGTGCTACCCTTTCAGAAGTGTGCTCTTCAGTTAACATGGAGGGTACCTTGAACTTGGCTATGGTAGGAGTATTTATACCATGGCAATCTGCAGACGCTACAAATCAAGCCTTTGTGCATTTTCCCTGGAAAGGTGGTTGTTAACACATTTGCCAGCATTCCACCGACTTGAATCCTTGTCATCGGACCCCAGAGCTGCCCCTCCAACCTCTCTGCTACATGCTGCTTGGTCTATGATTCCCTGATACATTTCTGAAACCTACCTAGATAGAAGGTTCTCCAGGACAAGGAAAGAACTTGCCTTATGCCTCCTTGTGTTCCTAGCCATGCACACCACCACACCCCACCACACCACTCGATAAATATTTGCTGTCGAAGGGGACGCTGGTATATACATATACTCACCTCTATGAATGATTAGGGATTGGTAGCATCTGTGAAATAATATAAAAGCTGTGCTCGATACAGTTGTATCTATCTGTTTACAGTGAGATTAATTCCTGAATTTATAATAGCAGACGCTACAGGAAAGTGTGTTGCAACCTCATGGTGACCTTTTAAGAGGACTGTACCATCCATTATGGCCCAGTGTTGTGGTTGATATGCTTCCTACCTACTACCACCCACCAATGAGGAGCTATGTGAACCACCTGCCTCTGCCTGGCCATGGGCAGCTTTCCGTGAAATTGTTTATCCTCCCGGCTGTGACGCTGCAGCCTGGGAAGTCACGTGTGCCTGCTGCCTGGAAGTGGAAGGTACAGAGGAACTTTTGGAGCTGGACTCTTCCCTCACTATGTCATGTGCACCAGTGTCCCACAGCCCAGCATCTGGAGGGAACAACCCAAGAAGGTTAAAAAGACAAGAAGCTGCCCCAGGGCTCCAGCCACTGTAGAAAGAGATGTGCCTGCCCTAAGTAGTCTGAAACGTAAGAAGACTCAGGACTTGGGGGTCACTTTGAACTGCATAGTAATTTGGGAGCTACTGAAAATATTTCTAGTGCACGTGAGCAAGCTGTGGAGGGAGCTTGGCCGCAAAGCCTGCTTCCAGACGCAGACACGGGGCTCTCAGGAAGGCAGCCCTGGCCCTCCCACAAAGCCCTTTGAAGCCTTTCAGCATTGCAGAAGAGTCTATAAATCACGACTTTTTCTGCACCGCTTCCAGAAATGTTTCTTCCTTATTTATTTTTTAAAGTACTTTTTGGACTGCCTACCGTGCAGTAGACCCTTTTCTCAGCAGTTGGGAGACAGCTGCAACTGAAGGAAAACCCGTACTGCTGTGGAACTCACATTCAAGTTCACTGCTCCAGCCCTCTGGATCTTCGTCGCCCTTGTATGTGTCCATTCATCAAACGTGCATTCTTTCAGCCACAAAGGAGTTGGGCCTTGCCTCTGTGCCACGTGGGGAATGGGGTCTGGGGCTGCAGAAACAGGACAGACCCTGCTCTCAGGAATGCAGCCCGTAGCCCTTGGGTTCTAACACCAGGGCATTACCTACAGTCATCAGTGGACAGGTGAGGAGGTCATGTGCATGAGGCTTCTTGGAGGAGGTGACACCTGAGCTGAGTCTTGCAGGATAAGTATAAGGCAGCCAGGCAGAAAGGGCATGGCAGCTGCATGCATGGGAAGAACTCAGGGCAGTGGAGGCCGCTGGCATGTGAAGTGTGAGGTAGGAGTAGCAACAAGTGAAACCCATGAATGGACCTCTCAGTGAGCCTGCTTGGTGGGCCCATTCCCTAGTCTATACCATCTGTTTAAAATACAACAACACCCACAATTGAAGGCCATCTTCTGGCTAATGTCCTTTGAAAAACAGGTAGAGGTGGCTTCCCTGGTCTCTAACCAGAAGGTGTAGACCTACAAGACCACCGTCCTGCCCCACACTCCCTGTCTCCTCCCAGCAGTGCCCTCGTCCACTCCACTTCACCATTTCATCTCAGCCTCTTTCCATTGCCAAAGCCACCCTTTACAGGAGACTTCTGCCCGTTCCTAAAGATGCAGTTTACAAAGATGGAAGTTCCTTCCCTCCTCATCCTCGTTGCCCTGTGTCACCAACTCACTGGTGATTCACTGGCCCATCAGGCAGCAGCTGGGAGCCTTGCAGTCTCTCTCACCCACATCCCAGCACTCCTTTATCACCCAAGAGTGGGACAGGCAATGAACTTCACAGCTGCCTCTGCTCCCCCTGGAATGGCCTTCCCGGAAACGTGGGAACCTCATCAGTCCTCTGTCAGCCAATAAAAGTGGGATAATAGATGTGCAAAAGCTTGGAAAAAACAAGAAACATATCATCTGCAGTGTTTTTGTTATCATCTGCGGCCTCTAGACCTCTGAAGAAGCTATTTCTGGCTTTGTAGAAACTTCAGGAAGGAGAAATTCATTGGCTTCAATGGGCGCTCTCCCCCACACGATCAAAACTTTCATTAAAAAGTTTTAAAAGTTTGAAAAGGAATTGCAGTGGCAAAGGAAGGAAGAAGTGAGGGGGGTATGTTGCAGTCAGAACTCTCAGAGCCGGCCTCCGTGAAGGGGGTCTCGAACCCACAACACACCCAGTCCTGGGTCTTTGTTACTTTTCACAAACATTATTAGCGTTTTACCTGTACTTACAGACTGATTCGATGGAAGGCAGGGGCATTAAGGGAAAAGGGTAACCCATCAGACTGTTTCTAAACTAAAGGGAAAACAGAAATATCCTCCTTCAGATGAGCTGAAACCAACTGGGATTGCATTAACAGAAGCGCCTGTTCAACCAGCAGCAAAGGGAGATGACATGTGTCCCCATTCTGCCACATGTCTTTCTAGCTGAGCAGGTAACTCATGAAGTGAACGCAACCGCATTCACTTTTCCAAAAGCCCACCCAGGGCTACCATCCACCCCAGTCTGAGAGGGAGGGTGCTGCCTGTCTTCACGTCCCCCTCCAGCACAAGAGTTAGTAAGAAGTTGCTGGTTCATACAGCGAATGGCAAACTTTCCGGAGCTCTTGGGTAACCATATCAGTTTGACGTTATCAACCCATTTCCTCCTCATTTGTGACTTAGGTGGAAGAACATCTAAGGCAGTGGAAATCCAGCTAAAGAAACGGCCTCTTTGGGAAGAAATCTCATATCCAAATTATTTCTTTAAATAAGTGTTTAGGGTAAGGAAGTTCAAAGACTTCTGCTCCCTTTGTTCTTCTTCATATTTTATTTGGAGTTTGGCATCGCAGTCAGGACAACCCACAGTGAGAAAAATAAGCCTTCATATAAGAAATATGGGAAAGGGCTCTACACCAAAATATTTTTCTTTTTTTCTAGTGTGTTTTACATATTACATAATTGCATGTTTCTATTACATTTTCTATTTATTCCACATCTATTTTATCTTTAAATCTTTATTTCTGTGTGGCAGATTCAGGCTTGCTTTTTATTTTCCTCCTTTTGCTTAACTATCCCTTCTCTAATAAATATGGGTTGATGTTGCAATAAAAATATTTTAGGAGAAAGAGTAAAGCTTGAGGCCAGTGATTTTTCTTTTGCTTCTGAATTTGAATAGTTGAGCAAATCAATGTATTAAGATTGAGAAACCAAAGAAAACATTCAGTGATAAGTTAACTGGATGGTACGTTTCTCTTTAGTTGTGTGGGCTCTTTCCCATGACACTGGAGTGTTTTCATGGGTAAAATTATAATCACAGATATTCAAACTTTCAGATTCACATTTTTCACTTCAGCCCACAGAAGATTCACTTTAGGAATTTTGCAGAAAATTCTGGCTCATGTTTCAGTCTTTGTCCTGTGGAACCCAGTAGGCAATCATAGCAGACGCTGACCATCCCCAGACCCTCAGCCATCTGTGCTCAAAGGCTATCAACTGATGGGGAAGTTCTTCTGAAGCACCAACCTCTTTCTAAAACAGTTTGGGTTAAATAAGGAGACTAGCTACAGACCACACTCTTTATAAGAGGGATAAACATTGGCAATCTGCAGCGATGTTCTATTCAGGGTCTGACCTAGAAGTGTACAGAGAGAGAGAGAGTGCCAGGTAGGCTCAGGGGGACCTAGAAACTGATGGCACCTCCTCATTTCCTTGAGAAATACTGGCTGGGCGTCTATTCTGGGCCAGACACCCCTCCAAGGGGGGCATAGTAGCAAACAAGACTAAGTCCCGCTGTTCTTGGAGCTGATGTTCCAGCTAAGTGAAACACACAGTAAACAAACAAACAGGCAAGTCATATATAGTATGTCTGGTGGTGATAATGGTCAACAGATAAATTCCAAGCGCCCATGAACTCCAATAGAGGGGAAGAAACACATCCTTATTTTCACCAGTTCAGCATCTTCTTTATTTTTGAATGTAGGCAACAAACAGCAGTATTAACAGTACCTGTACTGTTACCAAAGAATTCATAGATATTTTATGTCACTTACTATTAATGAAGATGTTTCAAAATAATCATTCACACTACTACAATACTTGAATTGAAAATATGGTGGATATTAGACCCATTGAGAAATCTTACTGAATACAATAAACAAACATATATATGTATTACTTACCAGAACTTTTTAGTATTTTGATAAATAATTCCACTTATTTGTTTTCCTTTTCAATCCTAATTGCTTTGTTTTATACACTTAAGCACATTGGTTTGAGAAGCGGCTCCTTAGACTAGACCGCCTGCCAGAGGTCAGGAGTGCTTTATGCAGACTTTCCATATCTACTTACAGAGTGTAAAAAGATATGTACTCAAGAATTGAGATTTAGTATAGTCAATAATTCTTACTGCTCTATCAAGGACACACTTAGGGGAAATTTGTTTTATGGCAAGTGTGTGTGTGGTGGCGAGGAGTACCATGCCCAGTCTGGTTTGGTCCACTGTCTTGCTTCACATGAATGGGCCAGCCATTTGCCCTCAGTTCTGCACCATCAGCACACCTGTTGACACCACTGACACCCTCAAAAGGACAAACAATAATTTAGTGTTATTATTGTGGAAATAGTTTCTGTCGTGCGGACCCCTGGAAGTGTCTCAGGGTCCCGCCAGGGATCTGGGGACCACACCTGGAGCACTGCTGAGCTAGAGTAAGTGGCAAGTTCAGGAATCCTTTCAGGCACTTGAACCACCCAGGGGACTCTATTCACAGACAAATCATGTCGGTGGTGGTTGTAGTTGGCTGTCCAACTCTTTGAAATAGAAGTCTTACCCAAGTTCTTAGGGGAGGATTTTTAAAATCTGTCAAAAGTAATCTGTTGACTTTTTTTTTTTTTTTTTTGATGGTCCAAAAGAGGCCCAACACTGAATACAGGTCCGGAAATTCCTTTTATGGCAGAGACGTGTGGGTCCTGCTAAGAAAAAGTGTCCAATACAAAGGGGCTCTTTGCCCCTTTCATTCACGAACCCTGTCAGCATCTAGTGGAGCCTTTTGACCACCTCTCAGATAATGCTTTTAAATGCAACAATCACTAGGATTACAAAGAAACCAAATTATATTGCATTGTAGTCATAGTCTCAGACCCTCTTAAGGGACTCTCTCTACTCCAGGTTGGTGACCACCGGCAACTCCCAAATGCTGGTGGCAAAACACCTGGGGTGACAGTTATTTGAAGTGCATTTGTTTCTAGGTTCATTAATATATGAAATCCCCCAAATTATGACTGTCAATAAGATACATTTCTAGACCACATGAGTCCAGGGCAAGAATGTGGAAGAAGAAAAATGAGTTTCTCCTTTGCCCTCTGTAAGACTGAGCAGCACACAACTCCTGCTAAATGTAGCCTCTTCGGAAAGGAGAGTGGCCCTGGGCTGGAGGCCGGAAGACTTGGCCACCTCTGCCAGATGGCCCAAGACTGTCAAGGATTCTCCCCGGGACTTTCTAAAATTTTGGTTACTCTTTTTGGGAAAAAAAAATGTTTGATATCAATAACTCCATTTTTTTTTCTCAGCCTCTTAAGTCAAACCAGCATCCATAGGCTTACTGTACTTCAAGAAGTTGTCTAGTCCTTAGTGCTTAAAATTAACAAGCAAAAATGTACAGCCATGTGGTTACCTAAAGAGTGAATCCAATGACACCCTCATAGTGAGATTTTCCATTCCCCTGGTGAAAAGTTTGTGAATTATTGAAAAACACCTTTTTTTTTTAAATCCCCTTTCATAGAAGAGAATCTTGGTGCTGAGAGTGGTAAACAGCCAATAATCCCCAAGTCACTGAATTTAGTCCTGGAATTCATCGAAACTGCTCCAGCATCGTGATCTCCTCTGGCTGTGTTTTTCTTGGGCTAGTGGTGAAATGAAGTCTTATTCTTTGACTTCAGGGTGGAGAAGTAAGTGGCGGTTTGAAAAGATCCCAAGGTAGGAAGCCAACCTGTGATTTTAAATTTGCCACAGATAATTTGCCAGGTGGACATTCACCACTTTGTCAGTCAAGGGTTTCATTGTGGGCTTTCTGGTCCCGGTCAGTTTTCTCACGAAGGAAACCCTGCTCCCTCTAAACCACAGCTCTCCTTCCTGCCCCACCAGTGGGCTGTTTTCCTGGAGGGCGAGTCGAACCGTCAGCCTTTGCATTTCCATGACTGCTGTATCCAGTGGCTGAACCCTTCAGAGCCCTTCATCAGCACGCTCAAAATTCAGGCCACCGAATCAGTCCTGCTGTTCTTGCAGTAGTTTATAAAGCATTTTCAAATACATTCTCTTTAATCACCATAGCCATCCTGTGGGAGAGGTATTACTACCTGTATTTTATAGGTGAGGAAACCGATGCTCAAAAAGGGGGAGTATCTTGCTAATCAGTATCCAGCCTGTTAATAAGAGACCAGGACTCGAACCAAGGTTCCCTGATGCCAGTCCCAGTGTTTTCTTCTCTGTCCCACAGGTAGCTCTTACCTGGTTCAGGCTCATTACAACTCTTGCTTGTCCTATATCTTCCAACATTATGAGAAACATAGCACAGCAGATGATGAGATTTTTTAAATGTTTATTGTTTATCCTATTCCACTTGTCCCATTTTCCCTCTTTGTCCCCCTGCACCCAGCCAGCCACGCCCACCTCCATAGTCAATCCCCACACTGTTGTCCATGTCCATGGGTCTTTCGTGTATGTTCTTTAAGAACTTGTGTTTCAGGGGCTACCCAAATTAGACATGGCTGCAGCCAAAGACATTGGAGCATGAACTAGAAAACTGTGGGTTGTATTTGACCTGCAGACATGTTATGTTTCACTTACAGTTCTTGTTTTGTTTTGATATGAACATTTACGAATTCACAGATTTCACACAAAAATCCAAATAGCTTCTCTTAAAAATGGGGCAACCCTGGCACACATTCTATGTGGCAATGATCAGCTTCAGCTGGGTAGCACCAGCCCCTGGGGACAGGAAATGTCCTTTTCCAGTTTGCTCCATGCAGAACACGTGTGCAGGCACAGGGCCCCATGCATGTGCTCAGGTCACCCGACAGGCTTCTGTACGCCTTGGTGCTGGCTACCCTTGCTCTTGAACGTGAGCTCCTGGGGGTGCAGAGCATGGACTGTATAATACAGTGCCCAGTGTATATGGGGAGCTCTGTAAGGGCAGAGTTGAATGACTGCTGTGGATCTTGTTACATTTATTGATTTTACACTTTGAGTGTTGATTGACAGTGTTTATTCTGATCATTACAAATGGTTCTAATCCCCTGACTTCCTGTAGTTGATGTGGCTTAATAAATTGTTTGTAGTGAGTGAGAGAGACCCAGACAGAGAGAAATAGCCTCCCTCCCAAATTTGCACAAGCAGCTGTTCATCAGATTCTTTCGTGCACGTGTCTAAATGATAGCCGTGCTGTACACTCAGTCTGTGGACTTGACCTCTTTATCACTGCTGTGGCTCTCATCTATTTTATGTTGAGTTTATAAAGTGTTTGCTTTTCTTTGCCTTTGGTTCTCAGTTTGATCGACTCAAAGAAACATCTGGGAAACTGTTTCAAGGGTTTTTTATTTCAATAAACACTATACTTACATACGAGTAAATTATTATAGTAATTTGAATTTTCAAATTATTTGTAAACACGTGGTCTGATCCATGCCAGATGATAAACTTTTGAAAGGGTTTCCCTTCTTGTGTTCTGTGTAGCTGTGTTTTGCTCTAGAGCAGAAGGGACCCTGGGAGCAGAGCCCATGACAGGGTCAGAAGGGAGATTTCCAGAGAAACTTCAGATGGAAAATTATGAAGGAGAAAGTCTGAGGCTTCATAAAGGCCTCCTACTCCCTGGAAAACAGTCGAGAAAGCCTTTAAGTGGTCAGAAAAAGATCAAGTTTGAATGAATGAATGGCATCAAAAAGGGACCAGGTTAAAAAAAAAGGGCAGAAGAAAATTGATGTGTGTGGTTGGGGACACAACTATCTCATAGTTTCTGGAATTTTTTGGCATATTTTTTACTCTACATTATGGAAAATTTCAAATATTTATAAAGGAGAAAAAGATACATGAACCTCCATCACCAAGACGGCTCCTACTCACTCGTGATAACAGGGTTTGAGAAACTGCAGTTCCCAGTTAATCTAAAATAATTTTTCTGACTATTTAGTTGTAGTTTTCCTTTATTAAATCTGTTGTGAATTCTTTATGACCTTCTGAGTGGGGAATATGAGGCCACAAAGAGGAGAGGCTGTGAGCCTAAAAAAAATCCACAAACATGCTGTTTATATCCTGGATAACCAGAAGTTGCAAGTGTGACTTTTGTGGTTTACTTTGGCCTCCTATGCCAAAACAATTAGACTATTGGAATAGAAAGAAAGGAAAAGCAACTCTGAACCTCTTCAGCTGAGAAGGCAAAATCATCAACATTCTGTGAGGCTAAGCAGTTTCTGTGGCTTTTAGAAACTTGTGTGGCCCAAAGGGGTCATAAATCATTTTTATGGTATAATACCCTTAAAGGAAATACTTGGTTCCCCAGGAATTCCTGCCATTCTTACACTCACAAAGGCTCACACTGGTGGAGAAGATCCGTTCAAGCCTGATTTTTCGGCTCAGGACCGCCTCTAGGAAATACTAGACAGTGTTGAGACTCAGCCTCCCTTCCGGGGTTCCTTTAACTGGTGAAATGAACGGCTTTGAGGTAGCAATTCATTTCTCTCCACTTCATAGTTCAACTTTTAAGTAAAATCTTCACCGGTCCTTCTGACCCCTGGCCTGTTACCATCATCTTTTCCTTTTGGTGTAACAGAGAGAGCAATCAAAAGTTAAAGTGCATTTCCATGTCTATGTTAAGATCTAGACTGGTAAATTGTAGACTCCATAGGATCTACTTGCAATCCATTTGAGTGGTGTCATACGGCCACACCCACAGAAAGCCCACGGTGACCTACCCATTTTCTGTGACTAGGTAGGAAGGAGTGGAGTGGGACTCTCCATAAACCTGACCTGCTTATTTTAAGGGTGCAATCAGCATCTCAATATTAGTCATGTTAGGGCAGGTTGTCCCATTGACTGTAAGCTTTCAAATATTATCAGCACAATGCCCTTTGCAAAAGCTGCTGCCTGCTGCGTGCACCAGGCGGCAAGAGCTCTGGGCTCAGGAGGCTGCTGTGTGCCTGGTTAACCAAGACAGTGCCTTCCGAGCTCACAGCAGAGCTGCCGGTGGCAGATGCCCAGCCACGTGGTTCTCTCTGGGGCTTGGAGATGAGAATCACAAAATCCTAGTCATTATTCCTGAGTGGAGCCCACATCTGGAATGCACCTTGTCTATCAGGGAGTAGGTTATAGGTCATTTAATGACATTTCAGTCATGTAGCCATCTACTAAAGATAAATATCCACAATGATATATTTTTATCTACAATATCATTTAAGTACTTTTCATATAAAATTTATCAGTGTTTGCATTCCTGGTTTTACTCTGCTGGTGAATTTTTCATAACGTTACTTACTGCAAAACAGTACATCTTCTGAAAGCTTTTAGCAGATTCCCATGGTGATGTGCTAGATATAGGCAAAGCACAGTTCAAATTAAGATTTCATCATTTTCAAAGGCTACTTTTATAAGCTACCAGAGAGCACTTGTCTGGCCCTGGGTGGATAGCAGAATGCAGAGAGCAGACATGAAGCTTTTCTTGAAGAAGTTTAGAGTCTAAATAATAGGCACAAAGTATATGCAGAGCAAAGACTGTGCCATTTTTGTATTCATAGCATACTTCAAATATTGAAGCTTTTGGTGACACACTTGAAGCAATTAACAGATTCAAAACAACAGCATCGTAATAAAGTCACTACCGTGATATAATAATGTCTTGCAAGGTCTGTAAGAAGAATCCTTAGGAATCACGCTTTTGATATCTCCCTTAAACTGTGCATTGGCCCTGTGCTCTCTGACATACTCATGAAGCAAAAATTATCACATTTCAATAAGCATGTGACCTTGCTTTGCACAGACCTCACATTTTACCAAGCTTCTTTCCCCTCACTTAGCAAGGTGCACCCCCATGCTCATCACCCACACCTCTGTACTCAGTGTTTCCTCTAATAAACCTCCCTATGGGGGAAAAAAAAAAAAGCATGGATAGCCCATCCAGAACCGTGTCAAGATGGTGTAGTGATTTCACACTCCCTTGGCTCCAAACACATAGCAATGATAGATGGAGAATTTAAACAGGAAATCCAAAGGATTTACCTGTTTAAAAAAAATGAGAAAAGCATCCCTGTGCCTGGAACAGTGCCATAGTGACGAGCAGTGGTAAAGTCACAGGCCAGCTGGGTTGTTGGGCAGGGGCAGCCATGGACTGGGCCCTTGTAAGGTAAAGGGGACTGGGAGTGCTCTCTGTCAGTCTGGGGGCCTGAACCAGGCCCAGAGCTCTAAGGGCCTGGGGTGGGGATCCATACCTGCCCTCACTCTCAAGCAAAGGAAGCTGAACAAAAGGACTGCTGACCTGTTCCTGGAAACTATGGCTATATATGGCTATATATATATATATATAGTCTGTGGACTAGAGAGGCTGGAAAGCCCCAGCCTCACAAGTAGGAGGTGAATTAAATTCTTGCTGCTTGGTAACCAGATCTGTAATAGTCCCATTGTTCCCATAGGATGAGAACTACCAATAAGACCTAGTTCTGGACTAAGTGCCAGGAGTCCAGATGGTAGTAACCACAAAACCACCCAAGGAAGAACAGAGGGAGGAAGGGAGGAAGAAAGAGAGGGAGAGGAGGAAGGGAGGGAAAGAAATAGCCTAATTATGGTTCCTCCATTGGTCATCTACTTTTCTTCCTTTCCCTTAATATCCTGTAATTTCACTCTAAAGTATTAGGGTATAAATTTACCTTTGTTTATTTTGTTCAGTGCTTGTGGCACACTTTTAGCCTAAAGGATCACATCTCTATTTTTAGAATATTCTGTTCTTTTTAATTGAGTTTCTTATGGTGACATTGGTTAATAAAATTATATAGGTTTTAAGTATACAATTCCATTTCTTAAATTTTTATTTCAATTACCATCTTTTTCATTTTAAGACTTATAATTAGTTCTTTGTGAATATCCTCACATTCTTGATTCATGTTATTGTTTCATAATTTCCTGCCCTTGTATAAAGGAAGTTATTCATTCTTTTATCTTTTCAACATCCTAAGTATACTGATTTTAAAGTCTTTGTCAAATTATTCCTTAAAGCCATCTGGAATGAATTCATGTTCCAACAGAAGATTTTGCTGCCTGTCTTTTTTGATATTAGATTTTTTTTTCATGTGCTTACAATGTTTGTTCTATAGGCTCATTTTGAGTGGAAGATTCATTCTCATTCTCACTTTTTAAAAAAGATTTTATTTATTTTTTAGAGAGGAAGGGAGGGAGAAAGAAAGGAAGAGAAACATCCATGTGTTGTTGCCTCTCATACGGCCCCTAATGGGGCCTGCAATCCAGGCATCTGCCCTAAGTGGGAATTTAACCAGCGACCCTTTGGTTCACAGGCCAGCACTCAGTCCACTGAGCCACACCAGCCAAAGCTCATTCTCACACTTTAATGTAAGGCAAAAGCATTAATAAAAATGGACACTACATACAAATAAAGGGAATCAGCTACCAAGAAGATACTCTATATAAACATTAGTAAACTTACATACTATCAACTATAAATAAAGGAAGATAGATACAATTATTTGTCAGCTACTTGGCACCAGGGCGCTTACCATGATCCCTTATATACAGTAGTTGCCTTAATTCATAATATGATTAAAGGATCTTGGCATTGGTTTGTTGAAGATTTTAGCTTGAATTGTTTGAACATAATGAGCAAACGATTTTGAGCTACTACAAATTAAGAACCCCTGAAATAAAATTACATTATAGATGTAAACTATGCAAGAAAATTCTAGTTGAAAATTTAAAATTAGAATCCCAGATAAAGTTCTATTTTGTGTTTTATTTCTACTCAATAGCGTTAAAGAAATGATGACCCTACTTGACCTCTTTTTACTCACTATTCCTTCCACTAAATCACTGAATACAGTCCTCATAATGTGTGATTCTATCAAATATGGGTCTGTCTGGAAAAAGTCTAGCCATTGTCAATATAATGAGAATGGTTTGCAAGACATCAGTGTAACCTGGCAGCCAAGGAGAGTGGACTGGAATGCGCATGTGTGAGCAATGACCACTTCACTGTGCTAGTCAGTGGGGACAGAAGATGCTGTTAAGTGAGCATGTGTGCAGTGTGGCCATTGCATTCAAAATGACTGAGTAAAGCAATGAATCTGCATCAATTTTTGTGTTAAGCTTGAACATTCCTCTGCGTAAACTATTCGGATGATTCAGAAGGCCACAGCTATGGGCAACTGATGATAGGCAGCTTCATCATGACAACACACCCACTCATGCATCATGTTTTATACAGATTTTTTTGTGCAATATCAAATCACCCAGGTGACTCAGCCCTGCTACAGCCCAGATTTGGTGCCCTGCAACTTCTGGCTTTTTCCCAAACCGTGAAATCACCTTTGAAAGGGAGGAGATTTCAGACCTTTGATAAGATTCAGGAAAATACAACGGGGCAGCTGATGGCCATTGAGAGAACTGTGTGAGGTCCCAAGGTGCCTACTTTGAAGGGGACTGAGGCATCATGGTCCTATGTACGGTGTTTCTTGTATTTTGTATCTTCTTCAGTAAATGTCTCTATTTTTCATCCTACGTGGCTGGATACTTTATGGACAGGCTTTGTACATATACGCCTGAAACTTTTTGTCGAGATAGACTCTCATAAAATGTCCCACTTAAACAAAATTTAGGGTATCTAATGGTTTCTTAAGGAACTCTCACTGGTGCTAACCTCTGCTTAAAGACATTCTTTGTGCTAATGTTCCAGACATCATATGTAGAAGGAAGGAAAATGATGATTAGCCAAAAAAACTATAATTTTGAGACCTACTGACTGATAATGTATTCCACTTTTACCTTTGAAAATGTTTTTATAAAACTGGGTTGGGCCCAGTGTTTTTATACTAGAATCTGTAGACACTTATCCGCTTAATAAAATAACCACACAATCTGGCAAAACTCTGCATACTTGGCAGCCCTTCCTGCCCTGAAGCCTGGAACAGCATTGGACCCAGCAGGTGTGGCTTTCAGAAAGTCCAGAGAGCTGAATTCGGGAAGCCTGCCCAGCACCCCACCAGTGAGCATAGGCCTTCCTGAGGGCCAGGCTGATGTCCCAGCTTTTTATAATCCCAAAGAACCTCCATTCATTCACAACCGATAATGAAAACTAAAGTAACTACAGAATTGACACTAGAGACCTAAATGACAGTAAGTTCAACTTCTTCATAACAAAAGATACCACATAATTTAAAAGATTTTTTTTGACATTTAGAATGTGAACACTACATAGCATTTAACACTTTTATACACACGAAAAACCTACTGTTCCCCTTGTTAACAAGGGTTTGGTAGCCCCCTTTTTTCTTAAAGGGTAGAGTTGAGAGAAGAGAGGAACTCTCAACAGCCTAGACACTAGGAAGCAGAGGGATAGGAAATAGGGTTTCTCAATTTTTGTTTTTTCCATAAGGTGCTCTTTAACTGTAGGGTCCAGTTAGTGACATCAGATTCCCTGGGCCCTACAGTCAGAATCACCTGTTTGTATAGGGTAAAGGAAGGAGCAGTGTGATCGGGTGGGACTCGAACCCTCGTGCCTACTATGGGCCATGATCCATCCAACAGGCAGAACATAAGGCATCATTGGGCAAGTGGAAATGTAATAACATGATGACATGCTAGTCAGGCCCCAACAGAGCCTGATGACAGACCTGGTATTTAGAAGCAATGTGCTATGCCTTAGGAGGGGCTACCTAGGAAAAGCAAGTCAGAGCACCATTGCCTGGGGGAACCAGGGGTGCTAGGGAAGCTACTAAGACAGGGAGAGGCTCCGACACAGGCAGCGGACCTGGCCTCAGTCACCAGAAGCAGGCAGCCTGCTGGCCCTGCACTTGGAAACAAGGAACAAGTCCAGCAATCAGGTGGGGCCCCAGAAAAGGGTCATGCTAGCTGGTCTAAAGCACTGATTTGCAGATTTAGAATTTTTTTTTATCAAGCAAAATCTCCAATACAACTCAATACAGAAACCGAGGCAAAGCCCAGCTCCCCTGGCTTCCGTGGGGCTGGGAGTCCTGCAGTCCCGCCCATCTGGCGTTCCCTCCCCCACCCCAGACACTGCGTGTACCTTGATTTTTCCCTTTCTTGGAACTCCTTAAATCCCCCCTTTTCGGGCCCAGGATTAGCCATAAGATTGGAGTGGGTAGAATGATGGAAGATTGTGGAATGGAGAAATATACTGGAGGCTTGACTTTGTTATCTTCTGTGAAATGAACAAAGTTCAAGGACCACTGTCAACTTGGTGAGAGGTGGGGGGACTTTTTTAAAAATGGGAACTGTGGGTGTTGAGGATGCCACAGACTACACCGTGCAGGTTCTGCATACCTTGTTCACTCAGAAGGCTCACCAGGAGTCACCTTGAACTTGCTGTCAGATCCTGAAGTCTTCTCCAACTTCTGGAGCCTTCCCCCCTGTTTCGATGGACTGGAGTGTGCCAGTCCTTGTCCAGCCAGGAACGACTCCCAAACCTGGATCTGCTTGTGGGTCCAGGGGAAGAGGCAGAAGGAAATTCCAGGCAAGGGAAACTGATGAGCAAAGGTGTGGAATTACCTCATCGCACCGTGTTGATAGCTCATAGAGAGTGACCATCTTTTCCCAATCCACAGAGGGTCTGTTTTAAAATGCAGATTCCTCACCTTTTACTCCAACTCTGTTCTATCACACGCTCTGGGAGCTGGGCCAGGGAATTAGCATTTTTAGTAAGTGCCCTAACTGAACATTATTCTCACTGGCTTTTCAAGAGTCCTTCAAAGTTTTTGAACAGGAGAGTGATACAGATGAATGTGCACTTCAGATGAGTTACTGGGGCAGCTCCATGGAAAATGCATTCTGGGAGGAGAGACGAGAGGAAGAGATACTAACTGGCGGGGGAGGAGCTGAACAGGGGTTTGTGGTGTGAAACGGGTGGGACAGTGAGGGTTAGGAAGTCACTTGGGGGTCAAACTGCAGGGCCAGACAATTGAGTGTGGAGAGTAAAGGTGAGAGGAGAATCAGAACGACCCCCCAGGAGTCTGGCTGGGACTAGGGTGCCCTTTGACCCACTGGACCCTTCAGCATTTAAACAGTGTGTGTCATTCATAGCAATCCATTCTGTAGAAATGTCCCAGGAGCAAATCAATAGATGATTTCGCTGTGAGATCAAACAGAAGAAAAACCTACAAAGAAAACCTAGGCCATATTAGTCTACATTTTTAAAAGTAATGCAGTTTGAAGTAAATTTCAAAAAAATCCTCTGTTTTTTTTTTTGTGTAGGTTTGTCAATTAAAAGGATTCTCTTAGTTATAGGGAGTACCTCATTTCCCTAATAATGTGGGCATATGAGTGGAGTAGGGTCTTATCTTTATACCTAACCTTATGAGAGGGCTAGACTTGGCCGGGGAGAGCACTGCAGGGTGCCCACGGTTCAGGCTGCCATTCAGGGGCCAGATGAGCAAACCATAGGCCCAGCAGTGGCAAGCGGGTTGGCCTAGCCAAAGTCATTGACCACGATGACGATCTTAGAGCAAAGCGTAAAATAAAAGTTTTCACTTAAAGCAAACTTATCCTAGAAACACTGCTTGAAAAGGGAAAAAAACAAAGTTGCATAACCATACAAAAATATATGTGTACTATCTGCAATGGAATATTACTCAGCCGTTAAAAAGAATAAAATCTTCTCATTTGCAACAGCATGGATGGATCTAGAAGGTACGCTAAGTGAAATAAGTCAGACAGAGAAAGACAAATACCATATGATTTCACTTCTATGTGGGAACTAAAGAGCAAAATAAATAAACAAACAAAGTAGAAACAGGCTCCTAGACACAGAGAACAGACTGATGGTTGACAGGGGAAGGGGTTTGAGGGGCTGGGTGGAGAGGCAAAGGGATGAAGAAGTACAAATTAGTAGTCACAAAATAGTCCCCGGGATGTAAAGTACAGCACAGGGATTATAGCCAATAATATTGTAGTAACTGTGTGTGGTTCCAGACAGGCACTGGAAATACAGAGGGGGCCATTGTAAAGTATACAATTGTCTAACCACTATGCTGTACGCCTGAAACTAATGCAAAATAATACTGAATGTAAACTGTAATTGAAAAATAAATTTTTAAAAATATATATGCTATATATACCTAATATGTATACACTGTTTATCTATACACTTATAAATATGGAGAGAGAGAACTTCAGTATAAAAAGGGGATTGTCAAACAACCCAGGAGAGTGAGGCCTTGTGCCAGAGATAAAACCATCAACACCAGGGAAACTGGGGTGGGGGAGGGGGCCGGACGGTGCCTGTCAGAGCGGAACAGTGTAAGAACAGCTGTGTTGACACTTGTCCATTCGATTTCCCAGGACACTGAGAGGTCACTCACCGAAGGTCTGGGTTCCAGTAAGAATGGACCGTGTGAGTGGCCAGGAGCAGTGTCCTGAGGCTCCTCATCCTTGAGCGACTGAGAAGTGGCGTCACTGTCCGCAGTGGCTGGGCCAGAGGCAGGCAGCTGCAGGGTCTGCACAGCTCTGGCCTGGTCGTCCACCTGCGTCATCTCGTATTTATGTCCTCCTCCTGCAAAGGATGGCTGTGGCCAGCACCATTCATCAGCCTAATGGGCTCAAATGGAAAGCTCTCAAACCTCCCCAGGGACATGCCTTGATCTAAGAAAAGAAGAATTGTTAACAGCACTTCTTAAACTAGGAATTTATGTCTTCCCAGGAATTGACCTTGTGAGGTTATTTGTGGATCCCAATTGGGAACTGGCCTCTGAGGGCCCCGCAGCTCCTCCGCCCTCCCCACCCCCACCCCAGCCAGAGGCTGTCCTCTGCCAGCCCCTGCCTGTGAGCCTAGGCCAGGCTCTCTGGGGACAGAAGCAGGGCTGTGTGTCTTGGGTTTTTCCTCTGCATTAGTTCGTTTATTTACTGAATATTTATCGCATCCCTGCTTTCTCCAGGCAGAGTGCTAAGTGTTTGAGGCTCCATGAACAGGCACTCTCTGCTTATGGACTCACCACCTACACAGGTACTCAGGACATGAGTTCTTTTATTTTTTAATTAAAAAAATTTTAATTACGGTTTACACTCAATATTATTTTGTATTAGTTGCACGTGTACAGCATAGTGGTTAGATAATAACATACTTTACAAAGTGTTCCCCTTGAATCCCTGGCCGGGTAGCTCAGTTGGTTAGAGCACCATCCTGATACGCCAAGGTTATGGGTTCGATCCCAGCTCAGGCATATACAAGAATCAGTCAGTGAATGTATAAGTGGAACGACAAACTGATGTCTCTCTCTTTCTCTCTCTCATGCTCTCAAATCAATAAAAAATTTTTAAAAAGCCCTGTTCCCCCTGATATTTCCAGTACCTGACACCATAGATGGTCATCACAGTACTATTAACTATGTTCCCTGTGGTGTCATCCCGGTGACTGTCCTGTAACTACCCATTTGTGCTCCTCCATCCCTTCACTTTTCTTACCCAGGTCCCCAGCCCCTCTCCCTTCTGGCAGCCATCAGTCTGTTCTCCATATCTGTGACACTGTTTCTGTTTTGTTGGCTCATGTGTATTGTTCTTTAGATTCCACATGTAACCAAAGTCATATGGTACACCGCTGGTGGGAACGCAGACTGGTGCAGCCACTTAGAAAACAGTATGGAGGCTTCTCAAAAAAATTAGAAATGGATCTCCCTTATGACTCAGTGATTCCACCTCTGGGTAAATATCCAAAGAAACCCAAAACACCAATTTGAAGGAATATGTGCACCTCTATGTTCATTGCAGTGTTATTTAAAATAGCTAAGTTATGGAAGCAGCCCAAGTGCTCGTCAATAGGTGAGTGGGTAAAAAAGCTGCGGTGCCTACGACAATGAAGTAGTACTCGGCCATAAAAAAGAATGAAATTTTACCACTTGTGACAGCATGGATGGATCTTGAGGGCATTATGCTAAGTGAAATAAGTCCATCAGAGAAAGACACAAGTTTTTTAAAGACCGCTCTAATGGGAACTCTGGGGAAGCTCACGCGCTGTGCGAGTCCCTGTGGGAGAGCTTTGCTGCCCCGTCCCTCCTGTTAATACAGGTCTCTGGGGGACTAACTATTATGGGACAGATCTCTGGAAAGCCCCTAAACCACCACCACCTTATTCCACCCTTTGGTGCGAAGCCTCTGCCTCAGGGGACAGACACTCCACCTCTGACCACACCTGCTCTGGCTGGAGTTCCCCTAGCTTTGCTTCTTGCCCGGCCCCTGGCTGCCCCCACTCCAACTGCAGCCCACTTACTGGCTCCCTCTGACCTCAGGCTCGGGCTTTTGGAAGAGGCCAGCTTCCAGTGGACCCCCAGAGTGCACAGGGCAAAGGGAGGTCTGAGCATCCTTGACCCAGGCCAAGCTGGGTCAGCCTCCCACACAAGCTTGGGTTTGTTTACAACATGTAAATCTCCTTATAGTTCCCTGATGGTGAAAGTGCAATACATGCGTTATAATAAAAGCTAACATTTCCAAAAGTGAATAAAGTATAAGTTCAATGTACTCCCATATCCTTTTACATCTACCACCATAAATAACACTTTTAACAGTTTGATGTGTACCCTTCCAGATAGGTTTGTGTTTATGTAAGCAAATATGTTTTTATACTATCCTACATGTTCGCGTCACCTTGTAATTGGCTTATTTTCATTTGAAATTCATCACGGACACTTTCCAGGACAGTTCGTGTAGATGCTCCTTATGCTTCCTGGGTGCCTGTGTTGCATTGTAGGAGAGTGCCCGATCTTCCCTGCAAATCAGTCTCTCAGCAAGGAGCACTTAAGTTCTGCCATATTTCTGCCATAAATCTTTTAGCAATGAAGATCCTTATCTCCCTGTCAGATTTTCTTAGCACGGTATTTTGGGTCTGACACATGCATTTTTAATGGCTTTCTATACACAATGAGGCACTGTGCATTCAGTAGAAACCACATTTTGAATTTTGATGTTTTCCTGGACTAGTGATGGGCTGTACAGTACGCTCTCGTGATTCTGGGCAGTGGCAACAAGATGATTTTGTCCAACTGTAGCTATGTAAGTGTTCTGAGCATGTTCAAGGTCGGCTAGGCTAAGCTATGATGTTCGGTAGGTTATGTGTTTTACACTCATTTGTGGCTTATGATATTTTCAACTTGTGATGGGTTTATCAAGACGTAAGTCAAGAAGCAGTTGCTCTCTCTGGGAACTCTGTACCTCTGCTTCCCATGGTACACTCCAGTGCTTCGAGTGTGTTTGCTACTGAATCTGTTTGTTCCCGTTGAATTTGGTGTTGTCATTGTGTCGTTTATTTAATCAATATATAAACCAAACAAGCATGATGGGAGGGGTGGGGAGAAAGGGTTATTGTAAAAAAGTGTAAGTTATATTTTTCTTATTCCCAACTTAAACAAAAAGTTGATAAAGCCACCTACCTCTATCATACCAGATACAGTGGCTTCAGATGACTGACAAACTGCATCAACCACGTGACCATGTTTGCGAGTTAACACCCTCTCTTGATCTGCTTTGACAGTGTCGTCCATGGAAAACCCTTAGTTGTTGGTGTGTTTTTAGGTTGGGTTGTCTTTTCTCCCTAGAAACACCTAACAATCAGTGTCTGAGCTAGGGCATCATCTGCCTTGATGGAAGCTGGTGTTCGGCCCTTCTGTTGGCTCCCAGGAAGCCACGGCAGGCTCTGGTGATTCTCACAGAGAGTCCATGTTTAGTGATGAACCCCATGGAAGAGAGGAACAGAAAATCAGGGAATCGCAACTGCTATCCGTGACAGTGAGAGAAGTCTGTATACAAACACCTTGTCACCTGCTAACCTAAAACAACATTAGAAATGATTTTCCAGCCCCTCCAAAATGAACAAACCCTTTACGCGACTATTGTAGGCACTTAGTGATTATTTGTTGGGCGTATGGATACACAGGGAAACACATTTCTAGGGGGATAGCTGTACAGGGATCTCAGGTTAAGTTGGAATGAATTAAGAATTAAGTCATACTAAATTCACTCAACAAATATGTGTTAAGTGCCAACTGTATACCTACTAGCTGGCTGGTAACTGCTGTCTGTGGCCACACCAAGCCACAGGGGCTAGGCCTGCCCTCCAGATGTTGGGTAGAGCGGAAGACTCCGGGCCTCTGGGGCACACACAGTGCAGTTTCCCCACCAGAGCCAGCACTCCCTGAAATGCTCTGACCATCTGTGCACCAGGCCAGTGGGACAGGAGGCTGTGAGGGGAAACGGAAGTGTTCCCACGAAATCTCCGGATTCTCGACATCTCCTCAGGCTTACTCAGGTCACTTACGCATCCACGTTACTCACACTGCACGGCATTTGGCAAGGCGCTTACGGAAGCTGCAGGGCGTCTCACTGCTGTGTTTTCTCTTCCAGGACATCAACGAGTGTATCCTTGAAAACTACCCTGAGTGCTCCAACCCCCGGCTATTTTACATCATTCCGTATTTTTGTGGACAGCATCCCCGATGCAGGTAAAGACGGAAGGAAGGCTCATGGGGACAACGGTGGCAGAATCTCTTGTCTCTCAGCCTCTCAGAATTAAGTTAATATGTACTGTTAGCGTTTGAAGATCTTATTCAAGACTCTTGAGTGTCCCGTAAATAAAAAAAAATCAACAAGTCCAGTTCTGACAGAGCCCTTGGAACCACCCCATAAAGCTGTGCCCCTGGAAGGCCAAACAAACTCTTTCTTTATATTTAACGCTACAGAGCAATGTGATAGCAAGGGCCAGGGGTGAGCACCAGCCTGCTCCTCCTTAGTGACTGTACCTCATCAACACCCGTCCTGGCCTGTGTCGCGTGTCTGATCGGGTCTGAAACATTCACACCCAAAATTTGATAGCTTCTCTCTCATGAGACATACTTAGTAGAAAGAGAAGAAAGGACTTCCTAGTGATCACCTTCTTCAGAGAGTGACTTCCTCAAATTGTAGGGCCCTCGGGGGTGCCATCTGCCCACCCCCTGCCTCAGCATCTCTGGGGCGCTTGTTAGGAAGCCCCTGCTGACCGCAGTCTCTTCGGGGTGGGGAAGGCCTTCGTGACCACCTGCCGGGTGCTTGTGGTCGGGCTGCAGTTGAAGTTCACTGTGCTAGACGAACGTGTGGCCTGGGGGAGAAATGGTGGTAACAATGACTACGCTCTTTGCTTGGTGGAAAATAAACCCCGTTACCAGGAGTGACGTTTCCCCCAAAGAACATTACTGTTTTGAAGGTCCTTGCGTTCCTGGAGAGACCGCGGGGAGAGAGCTGCTTCCAAGTCGAAGCTTGCTCACTGTGCTTTTCGCTGACACAGTGATCACTGTTGTTGTATTGAGTTTACCCCACACAAGAGTTGGTTTATGGTCAGGATTCTGGGACTACAATTGTCCGTTTTCTATTTCACCCTAAACTTCCTGAGTTCAAGGGGCCTCCCCACCGTCCTCGACCCTGGAATAAAGGACACCTGGTTCCAGATCAGTGCTTCGGACACTGGGACAGTTTGGAGCCAAATGACTCACTTTCTGTCACAATGAAGATATTTATTCCAGGAAACATGATACTAACTCCCTCAAGTATTTTCTTAATTATCTATTTCCTAATCTTGGAGAGAGTACTCACGCTGTCTTATCTTGGTTCAGACGCAATGGTTTTCAAAAACTCTTTCAAAATGTCACTTGTCCCACCTCGACAACAATGATGTGAGCTGGGTAAAGGTTATTATTACAATTTTCCAAAAGAGGATCCTGGCTCCCCCAGTTCCCTGGGGCGGCGAATGCCAGCCAGGCCTGGAGCCCTGCTCCTGCGGCCCCCTTTCCTCCTCGCTCACACAGCGTTGTCGCTTGGAGAGCTGCTCTACAAACGAGATGAGGCTGTTTTCCTTCTACAATTCGAAGACATTGCCTTTAAACTCTTGAAAAGAATAAGACAATTAGCAGCCATGACCTGACTCCTATTTTGAGTCCTACCGAAATCCTATGTCAGTAAGTTTCTTATTTCAAAACTTCTATCTTCATTTTATTGGTTCTGTTTGGTCTTCTTATTAAAAAGCCACTCTAATCACCCTTTGATCCATGTTTATTAGGACTAAGCCCTAACAGCCTGTGCCCGTATCCTCCTTCCAACAAATATGTAGGCCGGGGTCAGTGAGTTCCAGGGCCTGAGTGAGGCCTGGCGCACAGGGGCAAGCGATAGCGGTGAGCAGGTGGGGAGGGCGAGGCTGAGGGTGCTGCTGGCGGCTCTGCCAGAGCTGGTCTTCGACAAAACGGGGGCCGGCCTTACACAGATGGGGGTGCATAGGCAGAAGAGAGGCACTCTCAGCGTGTTGTTGCTGCATTGCAAAAATGAATCTCTGGTTTTTAAAATGATTTTTGTATCCATAAAGGGAGCCTGGCGAGTGGGCCCTGGAAAGAGCAAAACTGAACGTGAATGAAAACTTCCTGCTCGTGGGGATTCTTGAAGAGCTGGAAGATGTGCTGCTTTTACTGGAAAGATTTTTACCTCATTACTTCAAGGGCGTGCTCAGTATCTACAAAGACCCAGGTAACTCTGTAAGCAAGCTCTTCCCTGTTCCGACTGTTACCCACCTCAAAAAGGACTCAGGATATAAAGCAGTGAAATCAGCTCTTCTGTTAATGAAGGGTGGTTCCCCTGATGTGCAAAGCAAGGTTAAGACCATGAGATACAAATGCACAAGCCTTGAGCTTCAGGTCCAAATATAAACTCGCCATGTTTTAAAGGCTTGGTGGGGTCATTTCTGCCTTTGGAAAGTGAAATTGGCCCCACGTCCATCAGCCTTGTCCTGAGCGTGTTGCTGGATGAACTAATGAGTGGGCCGGTGCGTGCACGGGTGGAGAGGTGTGGGCGTGTGGAACCTCTCCCAGCGCTGAAGCATCTCTGGTCTGTTTCCATTTGACAAAAGTGCTGGGGCGAACAAAATCCTGGCAAGTAGAATAAATAGACAGAGCAGCAAACCGAAAATACAATTATGATTTTATTCTGCCAAATGGAGTGGCTTCCAAATTAGAAGCAAGAAAGAGAAGGCAGCAAAGCAATTACAAAGGTTGCCCATAGTGCCACTGTAAATAGAATTACCTTCAGAAATTTATTTACTTTTATTACCATTATTTTATCCTGAGAAAAAGACAAACGGCATTGTTTGTTCCTTTCCCATTCTCCTTAATCTACTGCTGCCACAGGGAGCCCTGCACGTTTATTCACCAGTCTGTTGATTGTTTTGCTCGTTTGTCATTCTGAAATGGAAGGCTGCATTCTGCCTTAGGGGAATAGGGAGCAGCCGAAAGGCCCTTCCAATACAGCCTGCTGCCTCCCATTCCACAAGCAGGCAGGGACCCCGCACCACACCTGCGTCACCTGCAGGTAGGTTGCCCAGGTGACCTGGTCTTTGCCGAGAGGATCCTTGGGTCCTGTTCCAAAGGTGGCCCCTACCACCTGCAGGGTTGTACTGGAGGGAGGTGGCTGCCTGGCGGATGTGCCCTAGTCTCCCAGGTCCCTCGTTCAAGGATAAATCCCGATGCACCTGCATGCAGGAACATGACTGGGAACCTAGAGGTGCCCCGCAGGTGTGTCTCCTCAGCAGGAAATGTGTTTGGAAGAACCAGAAGCATAATAAACCCTAAACAGTCAGTTTGGGGAACTAGGTCTTCCTTTGCCCTTTTAACAATGGACACTTTAAAGAGGTTAAAGAATTTAAAGAAACCTGCTGTGACCTGTTTTTAGTTCTGTAAGACAAGACAGCTCTGGTCTTTGTGCAAGAAGGGGGTCTTATCCTAGATTAAATTCCTTTTGTGAAAAGGTTTACATCATTCTTTGTTATTTTGCCTCGCTTCAACTTGTTGTAGAGCAGGGGGTGTGTGTGTGTGTAATACACGGTAAGAGATAAGGCCGACTGAATCCTGGAGACACACAGTTGTCAAATAAGATGAACACACCCTTGTCCCAGCGTCTGGGGAGAGCATCAGTGGCCTGTGTCACACACATCTTGGGACCCAGAACCAACACTGTGGTTCCCAGGTCCCAGGACGCCACAGCTCAGCACAGCAAAGGTCGACCTTGGGGGTGTGGGCCCGAGCACTTAGAGGAGGACATTTTTATCTTTGTTCTTCTCAAATACAAATAAACCACGAACAAAAAGCTTACCCCATTTAACTGCTGTCACCAGGTTGTATCCCCTTGGCCTCCCAACTGTTTGCTTCACTTAAATATATGACTTCTCAGAACCCCTGGGCCTCGGACCCATGACCTGTAGGCACATTAATTAAAGGAGAACATATTTCCAAAAACCGAATTACCATTAGCTCGTTCGCCTCCAGCCGCAGTCTTTCCACCTATAAATCAAAGACTGTTTTCCCTCCGAGTTCAGCACAGCAGTATAGTAATACTCTGAGGCTTCCTCCAAAAGAGAATCAGGGATGCCCAATAGTCTTGTGTAGTGGGGTGAGCGGTTTCTACACACCCAGGGCCAGCGCGGGGCCAGTTGACACCATCCAGCTGTGCTAATGGCTAAAATGGTGAAACACAACTATACTGCCTTCAGCACCCACCTTAGGTGCACCCACCCTTAGGTGCACCCGCCTCCCTGGCTGGCCCTCACCATCCCCCCAACAATGAAGTAACAAAAGGGGTAACTCACGGTACAGAGAGGCTCTTCAGGACCCTGGCCTGAATTCAGTTCCTGAATGGAATCTGCTGTTAAATATTTTGACTGTCGCCCCAGAATCACTCTCCAGCTGCCTCTCGTTGTGTACACAACCAATGAACCTCTGAGTGATTCTTTCTTCAGTCACTTCCACTGTTTCATGGTCTGAAACGGATACACTGCAGGCTATCAATATTTTTCTTAGTCATAATTTCCTTTGGAGCTAAACTCATAGTGGTGTTAAAAGTGAAAATAAATAAGCAAATCGAAGACAGAGATTATGTGAGCATTTGTGATAAAAAAAAAAAAACAGTCATATAAACAACCCTCGCATAAACCTTTGACTTGGCAAAGAACTGAGCTGTTCTAGTTCAATAGCGTCACCTAGCAGCCAGACATGGAACTGACTATATGACCCAATATAAGCCCTTACCTTCCTCCTTCCTGGGGACCTGAAAGCACCTGTGTCCGATCCTTTAACCCTGTATTTTAAATACGTTCCGTTATTAATATTACATTAGCATTTATTCTCAACCCATTTTCATTACAAATGTAAATATTGTCGTGGAAATTTTTACATTACAGTAGGGACTTTTGTGGACTGCCTCAAAGAATCAGGCCACCAACTATTACAAAGGAAAAATGTGTAATTCCAAACAAATGACCAATTTTTGACAATTTAAGTTCATTTATAAGTTGGGTGCTTTGTTTTTTAAAACTATTGCTTACTTAAATGTTTTATAAACAATGACAACAAATAGAGTACAAATTTAAATATTATCTTGTTACTCGGCAGGACTGAGAATTAGACCTCCCATCAGAAGTTTAATAATGCACACTTGGAGTTCATTTGCTGTGCAGTAGTTAAATCTGGAGACATTCATAGACAGGAATAGCAAATATGTAGAAAGGAAATTTTAATATAGTATCCTACAGGGAAAGTACAAGTTCTCATCTAGCAATAAAAAAATGTCTTTACTAAGTTGAAACAAATACTACGTGATTAAAACTTGGCCTGCGTATCATGAAGAGTCATTCTTTAAGGAAAGAACAGTGAGTTGGGAGTTAGAAGAGACTTCTAGTCCTCTTTCTGCTCCAGTCCTGCCCATAGGACCCAGGGCGGTGCATCTTCGGGTAGATGATCTCTAAGGTCTGAATTATTATCCTACTAAAATATCACATAGAATGTTATAAGGCTGCTCTTTCTATACCTTACGTAGTGATTTCCAGGTTTAGTTTTGTAGGCTAGCGCCACCTAGAGGACACAGTGGAATATTGGATGGACTTTTATGTTCAGAATCCGTTCTTCCTCGTAACTAGTGATGTTGCAATGATCCACAATGGGATCCCATTTCAAACTCCCTGGTCACAATGTCCAGCCCCTTCTCTGCATACCTTATGCATTTTTGTTGAGACGACAGGATATCAGAATGATCAGAGCACAGGTTCTCAAGCAGACAGCCTAGGTATAGCTGCCCCTCTACTCCTCAACTGTGTGACCAGGGGCAAGTATAACCCTCTAAGCCTCAGTTTCCCCAGCTGTTTAATACACATATACAATACTGTCCATTTCACAGAGTTGTTGAGAGAGGTACCTGACCAACTCCATGTAAAGCCCTTAGCCCAGAGCTCAATAAGTGATATGGACTCAACAATTAGCTTTTGGGCCACCAGTCACATCAAGGGAGAGAGATGGGGCCTGTGTCTATGAGAAACTGGGGCATCAGGCTCTCTTGTAACTTCCAAGAGAGAGAAAGAGGTGAACCTTGACTGATGTCACCAGTTACACCTGACTTGAGGGACAGGATCCACTGTACTCTGGCCACACATCTTCACTCCCTGAAACAACCACAGGGAGTAAGTTTACCGGAATTGTTACTACAATGACACACTCGGGGACTTACAAAACACACACCATCCAAGTCACTGCTTTTTTTAATTATCTGTTTTTATGTCTGAACTGTTAGCAGAAATATCAGGGAGTAAAGATTTCAACATTAAATGAACCCCACTGTTGAGATGGGATTGGGGCCAATTACCATTAAATTTGCTGACTGCTGCATTTCCAGGTTGTTATATATTATGTTATTTAGTAGACACAGGACAGGTGTCCAAAGGGGTAATGGGGTTATTTTATTTTAAGTAAGATCCTAAGATTCAGTTCTTTTAAAACCTTCAGTTCATTTCGTATGTGCAGAATTATGCTGTTAGTGAATTAAACTTTGTCCAGCAGGTGGCGGTGCCTCTCCATTTTTCTCCAGGCCACGCCTGTGGTTTCCTGATGCAGAGTTTGCATCTGCATAAGGCTTAAACACAGATGTACAGTTAGGCTCAATTTGGGGCCTAAAAATGGGATCCTGAATATCAAAGGATTCCAAGTACAATTGAATGCAGGAATCCAAATTGTGTTATATGAGAGCTAATTGGGGGCAGGGATGGGGTTTTACAATGAAATAAGTTTATGTGGGTTTAAAAAAAAATACAGTAATCTCCCCCCCGCCTTACTCATCAGGGATACCTTCCAAAACCCCAATGGATGTCTGAAACAGTGGCTATTACTGAGTCCTACATATGCTGTGTTTTTTCTCGACATACTTTCCTATGATCAAGTTTAATTTATAAATTAGGCTCAGTAAGAGGTCAACAATGACTAAAAATAGAATGGTTATATCAGTAACAGTATACTTTAATGAAAGTTATATGGATGTGGTCTCTATCTCTCCTCCTAAAAATATTTACTGGACTCACCCTTTCACTTAAAGGACGCACTTTCCGACCTCTCTTTGGTGTGTGCGCATTGCCGGCATCGCCACTCTTGAGCTTTGGGGCCGTTGCTGAGTAAGATGAGGGTGACCTGGGCACAGCTGATCCGACAGCCCAGACGGTTGCTACGTGGCTGACAGGTGAAAGGTGTATGCGGAGTGGCTGTGGTGGACAAAGGGATGATTCATGCTCCAGGCTGGATGGAGGCTTCATCGTGCTACGCAGAACAGCACACAATTTGAAGCTTGTGAATTGTTTATTTCTGGAGTTTTCCACTAAATATTTTCAGACTCTGGTTGACCATGAAACCATAGAAAGCAAAACCGTGGATAAGGGCAGACTACTGTATACCGTCAACTCTGATTTTATAAAAATAATTCATCATTCTATAATTTCCAGATTAAACTGGTGCTGTCTTTTGCCTTTCATTTCCATTTTTATTTTCCATCTCCTACTGCTTTTGTGCTATAACAAAACTCCGAACTGTTCTGGAACCTGACAGAGATACAGCCCTTGGTCAGGAGGAATAAGTATGATATACATCTACAGACACCAGTGAAGTTGTTCGAAGAACCCTATTATCGTTTATAAAAATAGGTCTGTATTCTAGACCACCTGCAGTTGGCTCATCTGCATCAATGTTCTCCCCAAAGATTTGTTTTTCAGCAACCGTGTCCTCGGCCAGAGTCAATCATGTTGGCCCTGAGTTGTGTGTTTGTGTTTGTGTGTGTGTGTGTGTATGTGTGCATCCGTTCATTCAAACAGCTCAACTCGTTGATACACAGTGATCATGCCTGAGTCTATAGTGTTGGGTCACATTAGCAGCTCCGAAATAATAATTTGCAAAGCAATTTATAGTTAGAAAGCACTTTCAGATGGAATCCTCTGGAGGTGAGGAAGACAAATAGTCTTTACCTCGTTTTCTAAAGAAAGAAGTCAAGACTCAAAATGTTTGAACAACTAACTTGCCCACAGTGACCACATCTTAAGTGACCACAGACATTCACACTTCTGTCCCCAGAACTACCACAGACACTGTGAACTGTGATGCTCTCAAGATTCTTCATATTTAATGACCAACTCAGAGGTTATTAAGTATTAAACTCTCACAGAATATATTGCAGTAGAAGGTAAAAGCTTAAAATAAAACCTATAGGTTATTTTTTTTAATTTTTCACTTACAGTTTATATTAAATGTTATTTTGTTTTAGTTTCAAGTGTACAGCACAGTGGTTAGACAGTCATGTGCTTTACAGAGTGTCCCCCTATATTGGAAGTTCCCACCTGGCACTGTGCACAGTTGTTACGATATCACTGCCTGTGCTGAGCTGCACACCCCTGCCTACTGTGTAACTATTAAGCTACAGCTCTTAATCCCGTCACCTTTTTCACCCAATTCCCTTCCTCTCTGTTAACCATCAGATTGTTTTCTGCATCTGTGAATCCGTTTCTTTTTTGTTTTTTCCTTTACTTTGTTCTTTAGATTTCACATATGGGTGAAATCATCTGATATTTGTCTTTCTGTCTGCCTTATTTCACTTAGCGTGCTACTCTCTAGGTCCATCCACGCTGTTGCAAATGGTAAGATTTCATTTGTTATGGCTGAGTAATACTCCCCTGTATATATGTGCCAGCACTTCTTTGTCCACTCGTATATCAATGGGCACTTGTGTTGTTTCCGTGTCTTGGCTGCTGTGAATAACACTGCAGTAAACATAAGGGTGCATGTGTTCTTGCGAATTAGTGTTTGGGGTTTCTTCAGATATATACCGAGAAGTGGGGTCACTGAGTCCTCAGGCAGTTCCTTTTTCACTTTTTGGAGGACCCTCCCTACTGCTGTCTGCAGTGGCGGCACCAGGCTGCACTCCCACCCACAGTGACAAGGGCTCCCTGTTCCCCACGGCCTCGCCAGCACACGTGTAGACCATCTTGTTCATGAGGGCGTGTGAGTTCAGAAATCCTCCTCCATCACTAAGGTGTTATCTTAAGCCAGTGTGTGGCAATCCACACAGAAGAAAATAATTTTGAAAATGGATCCATTTGGCAGCATTCAGTATCTTTCTGGTGGGGACAGGGGAGTGGTAGGGAACAGTATTGTCAGACTTTTAAAACAGTGTCTAAAAATGAAAACTGAAAGCATATGACTGTTTTAACTGCGTCTGTTGAGTGAATAGTTAAAATTCACACATGATGTAAAGACCCCTTTAAATTAACTCCTAAATGCTTAGGGCTGTTTAGCAAATACTTTCCTGAAGGGAACTCTGGAACCACAGGCTGAGAGCTTATTCAGCTCCCGGCGGCATCACCTTCCCACGAGGATTCAGCCTCTAAATGTGTCTAAATGTGTCTAATGGATTTTATGAGAGCTTAAATTGCAGCCTAATTTTATATATATAAAATATATAATAGCATATAATAAAATATATAAAATAAATATATAAATAATAAAACATATACTAATATATAATAAATAATATATAATCACATATATACTTTTGACCCATTTCAACTATAATTGTAAATTCTGTTGAAAATAATAATTACCTTGAATTATATTTTTAAATGGGTTTCTCACTTGCTCATTACTTTACTCTTGCCTTGGGACCATCCCTTCCCCAGGAGAGGGCATCGTCCATGTTATTACCTAAGATTAACAGGAAAACTGGACTTAACGTACAGACATTGATTTTCTAGTAATTACTTTCCCGAAATAGTTCTCATCTGTGAAAACTGATGTTTAAATAGCAGGTATCATCCGAGCATACCAGAACAATTCAACAAAGGCATTCCGCGAGTGTGGGGGTGTCTGCAATGCGTGCGTCCTGGGGAAGGGCCGTCTCGGGGTAAAGAAGACAGTGACCAGCCTGGAAGCCGCCAGGTGCGAGGCTGGGGGAGCCCAGGGATTTCCGAGCGCAGGGATTTGTGCCAGGCGCTGAAGGGCACACCGGCGCTCACCGAGGCGACGTGGGAGGAGACATTTCAGGACGAAGAAAACAACGTGAGTGCCGGCGTGGAGGCAGAAGGGGCCAGGGGAGGCGGAAGGAGTGGCCCGGCCCTCCCCTGCCGACCCTGCCTCCTGGTGCTGGGTACCCAAACCCTCACAGTCCGTCAGTCCCTCTGCCGCCAAGACAGCCCTGCAGAGGCAGGAAAAGCACCGGTAGCCTCAGCTCTCAACATGGTGCAACCTGGGACTGAGCCACTCACACCAGTCCCAGAGCCAGTGGCCAGGCTACTGTTGTCAGAGGTTCCTGTGTCACCTCCCCCAGCGCCGCATTTTCTGCCCTCTGCTAAGGCTGGCCACCACCCAAGGACCCCACACTTCCCAAACAGCACCTCAGGGATCCTGCCAGGCACCCTGGTCCTTATGCTGGGGTTTCTTCTAATCGCTTATTTCCCAGTCTCTTCACCTGAGATCCAGCCTGGGGCGCCCATTGGCTCCAGGTGGCACTGCACCCCTCCAGACCCCAACCAACTGACCTGCCTGACCTCCTAGATTCCCCCTTTCCCGCCAGCATGGACGCCCCTTCAGTTACCAGTCACTCCCTCACCCAGGCCTGGATGGCTGGGCCCCCTGATACCGACTCTGGTCTTCCTGGCCTGCCTCGCTGGGAGCCTTGGGATCACCATTCCAGAAGTCTCCCCCAGCCCCCGCCTCCCACTCCATGAGCCCTGGGAAACTGCTCTAGTCTGCCTCCCAACCTCTTCCTCTGGAGAACCCCAGACGCTCCCCACACGCACTCATGCAGTGTGGCCAGGCATGGGGGTGGGCACTCTTTTGTGATTCATTTCCCCAGACGAAAACCTGGCTAATAATATCTGGGTGTAGAGGTGAATTCTCTCTTCCTAAGAATTTAATCACTTCTTCGTTTTCAGTTGAGGTTGACAGTAATATGCTTTGCACTGAGTAAGAAGAGTATTACTAAGGGTAAAATTAGTCACCACAAATTTCAGTTTCTGGACTTTCCTGATAAACTCTGAAAAGCTGAAATGCTTCTAAAGCCCAGACAAAGCAGATGAAAGAGAGACCTGGCCCCAGAGGGTGACAGTAGGTCTGTTATAAAAGACCCTGTGACCTCCCTGCTCCCGCATGCCCAAGGCCCCTGTCACCGCAGGGATCTGTGTGGTGATGTAGGAAGAGCAGTGGGCAGAGATCTCAGAGCTGTCTCTGTGCCCTTGGCTCATGGCCTTGCCTCTCTGACATTCTTTGCTTATAAAATGTACCCCCAGCTGGGGTGAAATACAATCCTTACCCATTTTTGCATGACTCAACATTTTATCATGGAAGCTTCTATTTTTGTTCGCCTAAATCTTTTTCAAATTAAAAATACCATTTCCTGGTCTGTATTTTTTCAATGCCTCAGACATTTGATCAACATATAATGCCCTGGCTTTTCACATCTTGCAAACGGCATCAGACCGTGAAAGAATACAGCAACAAACTACAAACACACCTGTGCACAGAACACTGCTGGTTTTGTGGCTCCTTGTGGGTTCTATTAAGCACATGCATTTCATTGTGCACAAACCCACAGAGAAATTCAGTATAATTCCCCACGGATGAGAGTGGGAGAGGCTTGCTTGTTAAGTAGGGGTTTCAGATGCTCTGACGGGAAAGTCTCACCTCCCCCGCTCTTACCCAGTGCTTCTAGGTACTTCTGCTGCCTTGTCAGAGCCTGACACCGCTGTGGCTGCTTCAAAACATGATGTGATCCCAGAATTTCACCTCCCTGTTTTCTCACTACACTTTATGGATGAAAGTAATGTGTGCCTGCAATTAAAAATCAAATAGCACTAAAAATGTGTAATGAAAAGCAGCAGTTTCCTACGCCAGCCCGCCCCTTCACGAAGTCTGCTTTTGCAGAGGCAAACCCTCTTGGCCCAGTTAGCAGTTTCTTCTGATAATCACCAACTATTTATAACTAGTATGCGCAGGCTGCTGCTTTTCGGATTATTTATTTGAGACATTGTTTTCAGTTCTCTTATTCCATCACCCTCACCTCTTCTTTCCTCCCCCCAGTCTTCCTAGTGTGACCACAGCCACGTTTCAGATGCATAGTCCCTGTTTCTGGTGCTGTGACGTATGCCTTTGTTTGCTGTCAATCCAAGCAGCCTGCTGTCGTTTTGTTTCATTTCTTGCATAATTTGTCAGTTTCCCTGGAATTAATTATTGCCTTGGTTTTGTTTTCATGTGCTTAGATTTATTTCTACCTATCAGAATTTTCATATGGGCCATTAGATCTGTTGTACCCATATTACTTCTTGTATTTTTTTCAATATTACCATCCCATTGCCCCCACATCCCCAGACCACTCCCTTCCTCCCCCCAGAGCTCCGCCTTCCTGTTTCAGCCCGGCTCCTCACGCAGATGCCCCGACAGCTGCGCTCTGGCACGTTCCCTTTACCACGGGGCTCTGCTGGGTCCCTGTTCTCTCAGGTCCCATGGATCCTGTTTCCTGATGTAATAACTCATCTTATTCCGAGCTATTTTCAAGTTGCTTCCCGATCAAAGATGCCTGGGAGGAGGTGAATTCCCTGAGTAGTTGGCTGTTCAAAGACTCAGAATTCCACTCTCTCTCTGGGTCACCCGTCGTGGCTGCGGGTGGGTTTCTTCACGCCATTCCATTTGTTCATTCCATTTCCCACCTCTTTTTCGCTGACTTTTTGTTTCCTCTCTCTTTCTCCTGGAGTCTTCCCTTTATTCCTTTCGTGAAATTTTATGACAGTAGCCTCCATGTGCTGAGTGTTCGGCAGACACTTTTGAGTTTAACATTCACGTTTTTCATCCCTGGGAATGAACACTTCTTGCATTATTCCTTTCATGATCTTATCACCAGCATTTTCTCTGTTGCATTTCTGGAGTGCCGTTGGTTGGGTTTTTGAGCGCCCCCCCCCCCCATTCTCCCTTTCTATGTGCTTTATTATCTCTTCCTCTCTAAACTTTTATCTCTTCGAATGTTTACCTCTGGAACAGTTCCTCGATTTGTATTCCTAGCAGTCTATTGAATTTTTTCTTTTCCAATAACTCTTTTTATTTCTTTTATCTATAATATCTTCTTCTAATTTATTAGATGCACTATTACCTTAAAGGTCTGAAAATTACAGAGATTTAAAAAAGGTTTCCATTCTTTCCCTGCATTATTTCTATCTGCTTCACGTTCCTCTTCACTGTTTTCGTTGGCCTGGGCCTCTTTCCCAGTCTAAAGGCTTCCTCCGTGACCTTCATCAGGATTTGTGTTTGAGGGTGAGGCGCCAAAGAGCTCGTTGAAAGGACTGAGCAGTGGGAGAGGCTTACTGGCTAATAGACTCCACTTGGCATGACCAAGCAGCACTAGAAGGTTTGCCGGAAAAAAAAAAAAAACATTTGTTAGTGATTGTACATCTTGTTTCTCTGGTGCTGATTCAGTTTTCCCACGGAAGAATTCCCCAGACATTTGCTTGGGGGTGGGATGGGAGGTGGGGGGAGGGGAAGTACATGTGGTTGCTGGGGTGGGAACAGGAGCTGAAGACCCTCATTCACTGCACCATTCACTTAATCGCCCTCCTTTTAGTCCTTGCCTCTCCTTTCTCTCCCCTGAGTTAGCAGATCAGTCTGGAGCCTCTGCCCAAATTCTTTGGAAACCAGTCCTAAGATTGGCTGCTCCAAGGCCATGGAGAATGGCCTGCAGAATGGGGGAAGAAGCTTCACAAGATATGTGGCTGCCTGCAGCTATGGGGGAAAGTCAGGGCCCAACAGCTTCGTACCCAGACTGCCTGCCTCATGCCCAGCTTTCCATCCGGGATACCTGGGGCAGGCCTCTGTGTGTCAGGGGTTCTGCAGGGAGAGCTGTCCCTCCTGACGTAGGTCCCCTTCCGCCAACACTTCAAATGTGCTTCTTCTGCTCAAATATATTCCTCCATCCGCTTTTCACCTTCCAGAAATTGGTTGAGGACTTTCTCTGACTTCACTCTCCAATTCTTTGTTCTTGTGATCTTGCAATCACAAAGAATAAAATTATTATTCTTTACTGTCATTCTTGCGAAGGTTTTCAAAGGAGAGGAATTGAAGCCATGTAATCAGCCTGCTACATTTCGCTGGGAATGTCCTAAGCGCCTGAACTTTCAGATTCTGATTACCAGTTTTGTGATTATGGCTCTCAGATTCTTAGGTACGTTTGTTTCTTGCGAGAGCTGCATAGCCACCACGGGAATCGGGCTGCCTTAGCGCCGCCGCCTTCAGCATCTGTGTCTAGGTGAAACAGTACTGGTGAAATTCCAAAAGCAAAACCAACGAACAACAACAAGGTTCTCTAATGATAATTCATGAATTAAACTCCATTGGGTTGTTACTGAATGATGTGGCAATCATGAGGCCCCAAACTACTATCCCTTTCCAATTACTTCGAAGACAGACCAGGGCCCTGTTAGCAATCTCTTTGGTGGGAGAGAGGGTCAACTATAAGAACTAGTAAAAAGACACTCTCTTGATGCTAGGCGGGGTGCGCAAGCATCCAGAGACACACTCCAGTGTAACCTGGTGGATGCATGCGTCTGCAGCTCTTGCACTGTCACTGTCACTTCCCCAACGCAACCTAAGGGTAGCCCCGGCACAGAGTAGGGGGCCCTTGGTTCGAGAGCACTGTCAGCCAGCTCACGGCCGAGGAAAAAGCAGCCATTGAGAGGGGTTCTCCACAGCAGCTGCCTGAGTAGCGGTAGCAGCAGCTCATATAACAAATGTTTCATGACGAATGCAAACAAAAGCCAGCTCTGAAATTCCAGCCACACCATGTCCAAGCCCGTTCAAAATCGTATAACCACTCAGTTCGACTTTTTTCCCCTCTCTAAATGCATTCCATATGAGCCGTGGTGTTGGGACGGCTGGGATCGCCTGCGTTCACTCAGAAAGTGGTTTTGAAAGCCCAGACTGAAAGGAAAGTAAGTCAGTGGGAAAACAAACTCAAAGTAAACACTGGGGCTCAGGTGCGGGAGGTGTGTTTGTTTTCCCGGCCAGGCTCACCCCCTGGAACGGGCTGGAGGCCGGGAATCAGTTAGCGGGGCCCCTGGGGCGGCAGTGGCCCTGGCCATAGCCGGAGCTGCTCTCTAAGCGTGGTCTGAGCACCGGTGCCATCCGCAAGCTGTTTTCCTCCATCCTGTGATGAGACAAGGGCAGCAATGGAGCTCAGCCTTCAGAAACTCGGATGGCGATTTGGCATGGCTGTGATCTTTTTTTAATGACTTATTTTTATTGTAGTTTACAACAATCGAAATGAGATGGATTAATGGGAGGTGGGAATGCGAGACTGTTTGAGAAGCACTGGTGCTAGACTCTCCTTCTGGCTTGGGCGGCCCAGGTTGGGGGGCTGGGGAGGCGTCCAATCCACGAGACCGCCGCAGCATTTAGGGCTTATGAGGCATCATGGTTCTTCCCTATGCTTCCACTTTCTCAGCCTCAGAGTTGAAAGTGCTGCTCCATAGGAATGGTCAAACTTCCAAACGCAAAGAGGTGTGATGCTCTGAAACTCTGCCTTCCTAAAACTGGTGCCTTTTGGAACTCAAACCTTTAAAAGTGTCAGTTCACACTGGGATAGTCTGTGAAGCCTTGTGCCTTAGATTTCCGCTGGCTTACCACCTCCTCACAAGTGCAGTACGTAGTGTCCTAGGATGAATAGTGGCCCTCCCAAAGATACAAGTGTTGACACCGTAAACCCCTGTACCTGTGACTGTGACCTTCTTTGGAAATAAGCCCTTTGTAATCGTGTTAAGATGTGGTCACATTGCCTGGGAGGGGAGTTCAATCCGATGACCAGTATTTTTATGAAGAGAGAGATTCAGAGACACAGGGAGGAAGGAGGCAGAGATTGGAGTTATGATGTCACAAGCCAGGGAACGCCAAGGATTGTCTGCAAACACCGGAGCTAGAAAGAGGCAAGAGGATTCTTCCCCAGAGCTTTCAGAGGGAGCGCAGCTCTGCTGACACCTCATCTTTGGGGTTTCTAACCTCCCAAACAGTGAGAGAATAAGCCACTCGTCTTTCAGTAAATGTGTGGCAGCCCTAGGAAACGAATGCAGGTAAGAGCCCTCTTCAGCTCCACTTCCGGATGAGGATCCGGAAACTCCGATCTAGTCTGCTCCTGCTTGAAGCAGCCCGCAGGTAGCAGAGGCTGGATCTGAACACAGGGGAGCACTGCCCTCCACATCAGATCGCCTCCCCTTGTCGGACGAAGGGAAGAGAATCATCTAACATTCAGAGAAAGTGAAATAAGTGACTTTACAGTGATTCAATGACATATTATGAAGCCATTGGAATTTTATGTTGAAAAACTATTCATGACATTGGAAAATACTCTGAAAAACAATACGAAAAATCAGACTCAGTATTATATTTATATTTATATTCTACAATACTTATACATATTTATAGTACACACACTCACACTCATAACATGGAAGGAAAAAAGCACCAAAAGAATAGCAGTTGTTGATTGTGCTCGTGGGTTCTGGGTAGTTTTTCTCTGCTCCTTTAGCCTTTCCTGCATCTCCTGCCTTTGCTGTAATCAGTGTGTATCGCAGATAGCTATCGTGCATTACGTCCCAGCCACGTCCAGGCGCTGTGGCCTGTACTCTGCATGCATACTCTTTGTCATCACAGTGGCGTGGCAAGCTAGATATTATCACCCACCTTCCCCAGAGGAGAAAACACCCGATAGTCTAGGGACTGGGTCGGAGGTCTCTCAGCAGGGGAGAGGTGGGGCCTATCTGGCCCCAAGCCCTCTGAGCTTCCCGCCAGGCTTTGTGGCCTCTTCCACTTCCATGATCAGAGGAAAAGAGATAAAGATAGTGGGAAGGGGGACAGTTGGGCAATGAGGAAACAAGGAGAAACCGTCCCTGTGGCCCTCAGGCAGGGCTTGCTCAACCTCAGTCCAAACTTAAGTCATTTTTTAAATAGAGTATTGAAACAATTTTATTCCTTTAGTATATCATATAGTTTTACCACAGAATTTCAATTTTCTTTTTTAATTTTTAAAAAATATTTTTATTTATTTTTTGAGAGAGAGGGAGGGAGAAAGAGAGTGACAGAAACATCAATGTGTGGTTGCCTTTCACGTGGCCCCCGCTGGGGCCCACAACCCAGGCATGTGCCCTGACTGGGAATTGAACTGGTGACCCTTTGGTTCACAGCCCATGCTCAATCTGCTGAGCTACACCAGCCAGGGCTCAGAATTTCAGTTTTCAATGGTCTGATTTTTTGTGTCCATTATTTTGATCTGATTTTTATTTGTATTTTTGCCTGAAAAATATCTAGGTACTAGCAGATGAGCATTGTAAAATGAAATCATAGATGTGTATTTTTTTACTTAGTTCAGTCCATGAAAAGCCTTCCATGGATGGCATGCGTCCCAGTTAGGTGGGTATGTCATACATTGAGGTGCCAACAACTCAGCTCCCTGGCACAGCTTTGGAGGAGCTCAGGGGCATTGTGGTGAAGACTCCCAAGGTCTCTTCTTACCAGATTCTGATTTTATGATCTGAGTGCATCTTCTTAGCCATCTTACTAATCTGCTAGAGCAGAGATGCTCTTCCGTCCAATGAATGAATGAATTGTACACCACGCTCCTCTTTGCTCTGAGACCAGTTTGCAGCCTTCCTATAAGAGACTGGTGGGTGTCAGTTGGGCAGAAATGTTACCTTCCTTAGTGACTCGTAAAGCCCATCTTTCCCAGGAAGAAAATTTCCTGACAGGGAGAGCCAACCAGGTCACTTATTTGACAAACACTGATATCACAATTACTATGGGCCAGGGAGCACATGAACACTTAGAGATATGAACCCACTTCACAGTCATCAGACTTGCCTCTGGAGCTCCTGGGGATCGCCCACTGTACCTCCCTTCTCCTGAGTCCTGCAGACCCCATGGTGGTGGAGAATGCCAACAGTCTCTGGTCAATGTGAAGTGCACACACCACAGTTAGGATGTCAGTTAACTATTTGTTCTCTCCTGTAAACAAAGACCCAAGTCCATCTATCTATCGGTCAAGCTTTGCCTGTAGCCAGAACGGACCTTGCTCATTGCATTTAAATGAAATTCCTCTACTACATCTTCCTACTTCATCTTTCTAGATAGATTTACCCCACTCCATCCCTGGCTCTAAACTTCCAGTATCCCTGGGCAGTATTCCCACACCCTAAACCACCCACTCCACGGTAACAGTCCTGGGGATCAGAACCATCCTCTCCCAAAAGGTAGCTGTCCTGTGGTCCTCTCCCTCAGAGATAATTCTAGAAGTATGAAGATATTAACGGCTGAGAGTAACACAATTTGTCTTGTCCAGGGGAATTTCTACTACTAACAACAATAATAGTAACTTCTAGAACAGTCCCTTGCACATCGTGGGGATTCAATAAAAACTTGTTGAATGAATAGTGAAGGCATGTCCTGTGATAAACATTTTATGGGGACTCCCTAATTTAATCTTCAGAACAATTCAATAACAGATACTTTTAATATTCATATTTTACAGATAAGTAAACTAAATTTAAAGAGTTATTAAATGACACATCATTGTTTTATGGGGAGATTCCTTAGAAAAAGAATCATTTAGATACTTTTTATTATACATGTATTGAAGATGACTTTAAAGAGCTTTTTTAAGGAGAAAATATGTTGCTTTATTCACCTAAATTTGGTCCAGTAGAAATATAGGAAGGTGAAGTAAACTTCTGTTGGGGTCAGTCCATTGGGGTCTGTCTTACCTTTTTGACACTTTCATGCAGCACGTGAACAACAAGGGCCGAGGATGAGTCTCGGTGGCCTTAGGGTATGGCGATACACTCTGCACCCCAGCAGCCTGCCCTGGGTCGCACAGCACCAGGGTTTGGACCCGAGCACAATCCCCACACTGACTGCTACCTGCGGTTTCACCTGAGGTGCACCAGTCTACTTCAAGGGAAGAACTTGTCAATGGTAGAGAACCAGGCATGGGCTGTGCAACCAGAATGAGAGCTTTTTCCAAGGGATGGATTTCAAGTAGCCCCTCTCTTCCTCCCAGCAACCACACCATTTAGATGACTCTCTGTTCTGCCACAGCACATGTGCTCAATCTGAAGGCCACTATATGGTCCTCAAGGACCCCTTACACTGACCCATCCCGTTTACTTTAAATGAAAAAAAAACATGGTGTGTGCCTGCTTTCCTTTTCTAGGAAGTGTTTTCAGATCTGCGTAGGCATTGCCAACCCAGACCGGTAAGGATCACAGACTGTGGCGAGACCAGCTCTCCAGGTCTCCACCCCCCACTCACACCTCCCCACGCCTTTCCAGTAGCTGGTCTCTAGGAGGGTCGGCCCACTGGCAACGTGCTCCTTCAGCAGGTTGTGAGCCCCACCACAGCAGTGTAAGCCCCATGGGTGTGAGCCGAGACACAGCAGGCCTGACCTGAGGGAGAATGACTTGGAGGGCCACTGAGCTGGCTCTCAGTGAGAGGAAGTGGCCTGATATGGACTGAGGTCGGCCATCTTCTTCAGAACCAAAATACAGAGCTGACGCTCCAAATGGTAATGAAGCCTTGTGTTTGTTCAGGGTAATGTTTGGCTCTGCCCCACTTCTAGATTTCCACATTATAGCCTAAGATATTGTTTGTCTAAGTATAATAGGGCATATGAGTTGGTTCTTGGCATTGGTCATGGAAGATTAGCTTACTTTCACCAAACCAGAATCAGCCCCAATGGCTATCAAGAAAGACCACACAACTCCCAGAGTATCTATAAGTAGATACCAAACCACATGTGTTACTAGTCTTGATCTTAGACCATATTATTATTAACTTTGCTTTGGTGGAAAGAGGGCCCCATCATATTGTTAAAATAGAGTTTCACAGCCTTTAAGTGACTAGGATACGTCACTTTTAAGATGTTTTTCCAAAAGAAAATGTTAAATCCCAAATACATTTTTTGGCTGAATAGTTGGTTTTAATGGTCCAGAGTCAAAAACTGTAACTTAATTCCTTGTAAAACTAAAATCAATTTCATGAGGCTTCTGCTAAACAGTTCCCTCTGTTCAGCTGGAGATTTCTACTAGTTCCTAACCCTTACAATATATTAATACATACTTTTGCAATGCCAATGTTTTTCCATTTAAAAGAATTCTGTTGTCAGGATCTGACTTCTGTTGACATACAGTAGCTTATTTGTGGCCTCAGTTATGGTACTGTGGTTATGGTTTCCCCTGCCTCTCACTCCCTTTTTCCTTGGTATCCGTGAGGGAACACGGTGTCCACATAACAGTCGACATCTGCAGTTTCCCAAATTTAGCTTTCCAAGGGTGATGACGGTTGTGTGTGTTATTCAGAAGTCTGCATGGCCAGGTCGAACTTAATGCTAAGTGTGACTGGTATCTTCCATATCTCGTTCTTTCATGAGTGTCTGCTACGTGCCTGTGGCTCCCACTTAACACCACCAGAGACAAGAATGCTGAGCCCCACTGAAATGCAGTAACGTATCTGGAGAGCTCCTAGTACAGATCCAAGTCATTTTCAAGTTTGCGCAATGTTGTCCTCAGAGGTATAATATTTAAGACACAAATAGCAAAACTGCTTCCAATAACGCATGCTTTAGATATCAGATTAATGTAGCACTTGCAAAAAAAAATAGTTTTCCCACCCAAAAGAAAAAGGCCAATATACCACCATCAAAGGCTTAGTGTTCTGTTTTGTTTTACAAAATGAAAAAGAATCTTACCTCAAAGTGAGCACACATTGCTGAAGTAATCGATGTCTCATCAATAGTATGACAAAATCTGTAAGTTGATAAGTGCCATTCTTTATTAGGCATGGAACAGATGTGGTGCTGTTTTCAGATTTAGACAGATTTAGGAGTTCTGGGGTTGAGTCCTGGGACACCGTCTTTAGATAAAGTAAGGGTGTGTGGGTGGCTTTTCTGGCTGTTAAGTGTTATTTATAATGAGCTCTTCAGGCTCAGAAACTAGATCTTTCTAGTTCATCTAGTTCATCAGAAGTTCATCTTTTTATGGAATTAATTTCTTTTGAAAAGTGTTCTATGTTCCTTATTTTTCCATAAGTTCCCCTTCATTTTTAGTAAATTTTGTTTTTTACTGAGAACACAGTGCTACAGAGTGATGTGGAGAAGGAATTCATTGGTCTATGAACTCAATTCGGTGTTGTTGGGCACCTGTTGTGTGTCTAACCCGGCCAAGTGCAGGAAGAACCCACCAGGAAGTGCTTCTTGGCACGTGTTTGGGTCTCCAGGGACAGTGATGAACATCCCAACTCTCCTGTTCACCCAGGGGTTTATGGGAGGTGCTGGCTTGGGAAGCCCCACATGATTCCAGACAGTGTAAACACCTCATACGCTGAGCTGCTCTCTGCTTGAGTTGAAAGATAGAGCTTAAAGTCAACCAGATTCTCTGAGAGAAAGCAGTAGGGTCTTTAGCAGCAAGGCAACTCCTGGTTCTCTGTTTCCTTTCATCAACTTTGTGGGACTCCATGTAATTTTTATTTAAAGAGACATTGATCACCCTACAGCTCCATCATGTTGTCAGTCACCCAAGTTTGGAAGCTCAAAGTCCTTTCAGTTTATAACTGAAGATAACCATCCCCCAGAAGTTCTGCCTGAGAGCACTATAGACAATCTCCAGCTCGCCATCGAATGCACAGATGCCAGATTGCTGGGTGCCAGACATGCATCTGTCAATAATTATTGTCTCCTCAAGGCCACAGTCAAGACATATTCAATAGGGAATTGGAAGAGATTTCCTCTTAAATCTATGCAGAACTTTAATGCACTTGGACGTGCTTACGCCTGGAGTGCACCATGGCAACCCTGTTTCTGGAGCCCAGAGTTTTACTTGGTGGACAGAATCTACTGGTAAATGGCAATAGCTTCAGCCCTATCCTAAAAAATTAAAAAAAGTAGGCTCGTGAGTTTCTTTGGGTTGGAACTGGACAGGCCACACACCTCAGGTGTTATATGCTGGTCCCAGAGCCAGCTACTGACCAGGGTTTTGGTCCTCACTGCCCTTCAGCAGACCGAGGAGTTAGTTAGCTGAGCCTTTGGAAACCTGGTCTACTTCACCTTGTCCTTGACAGTATGTTAGGGAGCTAATAGCTGCACTTTCACAAAGGCTTCTTCTATTAGTAAGGCTTTCTTTTCCTTTCTTGAGACAAGGAAGCAGTATCACACGGAAATCAAGGTCATGGCCTTTGGAGCCAATCAGCTCCGGTTTGAAATCAGCTCTAATTTGTAACATCTATCTAACCCTGGGCCAGTTCCTTAACCTCTCTGGGCTTCAGTTTCCTGTCTGAAAGAGAAGGATAGTAACCTGAGCTAAGGATTAACAGAGATAACGTCCTCATGCACAAATGTGTGGTTTCCAAGGCACTTTTCTAATCATTTTATTTGATTCTTCATTTTCAGTCTCTAGTATGGCAGGGTTTTCAACAAGTGCTCAAGCTAGTTCAGTCTTTGGGTTTCAAACGAGAGCAACACAGTTGTTCCCAAATCTGTTCAGCATACTTTTGAGTTCCAGTGTTCCCTGGCATGATGCATGCTGCTGGGCAGCCTGAGACCGCTGCTGGCTCTGGCCTTTCCTGTGGCAGTGGAACTGCCCGTGTAGTGCCCACTGATCTGGGCAGCTCGACTTCATGGAATTCTCTCTGTTTAGAGTTGAGAAGGAATTCTTTTCCTTCTGCATTAGTTTGAAAATCACCTTTGAAGTCAATAGAGTTGTTTTCTAATACAAATGTAGAGGTCACTTAAAGTTGACAGACCACATCCTGTGAAACATTCCCACTTGCTCTTCTAGTTTATTTTCAATATAAACCAAGAGTAAAACAACATACACACCCCAACTCAGATGTAAATTGAAGCCAGGCTTTGTTTCCTGATATCTGTGAAATGGAGTGAGTAAGCTAGTGGGAAAAAATGGTGCTAATACTTGGTCATTTTCTACTAGTACTTGCTAATGCCTAAAACATTGAGTTTTCAGGAATGGTTCTGTGATCATAGCCCTTATTTCTTTAATGGACTAGAACTGGGACTTTTAACACCAAGGCTCAATGGTCAGAGTCATGGAAACACATTTTCATAATCGTTTATGGAGCATTTCAAAACCTAAAGTCTTCTTGGCTTTCTGAAATCTAATTTTTTGTGCTTTCCCACACCTAGGCCATTTCTGTGCTGTGTGCTTTAAACAAGCTCAGAATTTTTCCTCAATAGTTCTAGCTCTTGAGAGACCCCAGAATTTCTACTTGAAATGTGGACACCAAACTTTACTCAGGGAACAGCAACCACCACAGAAATGCAAAACAAAAGGGTAACATATGTCCATGCATGAAAATGTAAATTATTACACAAATGTCATTTTTCTCTAAATTGGCATATAACTTAAAGGGAAAAAATCTAACTTAAAGTGATTCTCACGTTCATCTGGAAAAGTAAACTTGTGAAATGGCCAATGGTTTACCAAAAAAAAAATCAAAGGATATTTGCCCTACAAGACTCTAAAATATTAGAAAGCTCCTGGGCTTAATATAATAATGTAAAGGCAGAAGCTCAGACAGACGGGTCACTGGAACAGAAACAGATGCCAGTGTAGAAGTGTCGTGCTGTTCGGTAGAGATCTCTGTGAAGAAAGAGTAAGCAAAGGTGTGAAACGGTTAGTTAAATGTTTACAGAAAAAAACAGAGTCTCACATTATACCATAGGCCTTAATAAATTTCAGATGGCCAGGGAGTGAATTTTTAATAGAAAAAAAAAAAGAAGTAAAAAAATATATAAGTGGCCATTTCTGCAATGATAGTGTTTTGCTAAGAATTTACTAGGCAATAAAACACATATACATACAAAGAAAGTCAAGAATATATTTTACTAAAATTTAAAGTAAACACATTTAAAACTACTTAAGTGAGCAAAAACATTTGCAAAAATGATAAGATCATATGCTTAATCCCTTATCATTCCCATATGGTTAATATCTTATCGTTAGTATATAGACTTTTTATAAATCCATAAGAAAAACACAGGAAAAAATTGGAGAAAAAGAAATATAAGTGGCCAATAAATATACTTGAAAATAAGCCCAGCCTCTAGAAAATAATCTAGAAAATGCACATTATAATGAGACCTTATTTTCTATTAAGTTATTGTTGTCTGTTGAACGGAGAAACACGAAGCAGTATGAGTACTCTGATGATGGGGAGAGTGCAGAGAAATGGTGCTTTAGGAAATAATTAGGAGATTGCTGGAGGGAGAGCAAATTGGTACAATCTGGAGTACAGAGTAATTTAATGCTACAGAGTAAGACCCGACATCATGGCTGGGGAACAGTGGAAGTATCCTGTGTCTTGATTGTGGCAGTGGTTTCATGTGCGTTTAGCTGTCAAAACCCACTGAATTGTATTAAATGCCTATGTTCTTTTTCATATTTTATTTATTTTCAGAGAGGGGAAGGGAGGGAGAAAAAGAGAAAGAGAAACATCAATGTGTGGTTGCCTCTCAAGTGCCCCCTACTGGGGATATGGCCCTCAACCCAGGCATGTGCCCTGATTGGAAATTGAACTGGTGACCCTTTGGTTCACAATCCAGTGCTCAATCCACTGAACCACTCCAGCCAGGGCAAAAGCCTATGTTTCTTAAATGTAAGTTATTACTTGATGTTTTGATGAGCAAAATAAATGTTCATAGCCTTTGATCCAGTCATTCTAACTCTAGAAAAAAAATCAGACAAGTGTATAAAAACTATTATAAGATGTTCCTCACAGTATAGTTGACAACTGCAAAGCAAAATGGACTTAACTACTTATAAATAGAGAAACAGTTAAATTTTGGTACATCAATTGGAACAATAACACACACTAAACTATGAAAATTGTGTTTCAAAACACTTAAAACATAAGCAATTGCTCAAAATATAATGCGATAGGAACTGTGGGACAAAAGGATAACTAACAGTATTTACAATATGATACCAATTTTATTAGAAAAACTACATAAGCACAGGAATATAGTAAAATTGAAATATCTCCAAGTGTTGACACTCTTGAGTCATATTCCTATGTGGTAGGATTACTAGTGATTTTGGAAAAGTTATTCATTTTAGGAAAATAATTAAGTGGTCAGATAAAAATTACATGTGCCAAAGAGAAGCAGAAACAATGTCCACCAGGACACTATGGCATTGCTAGAATCACGCAGACCTCGGTCCCCTTTCTTCCGTGTACTTTTCTGCATACGCAGCAAATTGACCCCCCAAACAAATGAAGGGCATCACTCTCTAGGGGAGCAGCACAGACTCCTGTAGAGGCACTCAGGGTTCAACGTTTTGTCATTGGGCCAGCCTCTCTAAAGACTTCCAACCTCTTATCAGCAACTCTCCTTTGGATTTCACAAATTGCCAGCCAAATTCTAGGCAATGGTTCTTTTAAAGTTCATCTCTAGTTACATACACGCACAGCCTTTTCTAGATGTATATAGGAGCTGTGAGTTTGTGTGAGGATTTCTAGCCCTAAAATACTAAAATTCAATAACTCTACTTAACTTTTTAATAGTCTTGAAATTTTTATCTTGCGTTATGAACTATGGTGTAAATACCCTAGGGGCAGGGATTGGCTTCCTGGGTCTGCATCCTTGATCGTGTGGGGCAATCATGCAGGTACTTAAGATGGTTTAATTACATGAGGGTAGCTCATAGATATTTTCTATTGCAGCATCACCATCCTTAACCTGGAAACAAATTGACTTAACTCTGCAGTAGCTGACTTGACTTCTCCCCGAAAGTCATCAGCGTTAAGATTAAGTGTATGACAGTTCAGCCAAACCAGATGTGAACTGTGCAGCTCTTTCCATGGCCGGGACACAAGTTTAAATGTGTTTAAATATGCATCCTTCACATGTATTTTTATTGAGTGATTGCAGATGGCACTTGGTAGAGTATCCGCGCTCTGATAGCCTGAAGTCGTTGATTTGTTAGGTAGGTTCGTAGGTGTGGACACTCCAAATCCTGCTCACCCTTCCCCGAGTCCTGTGACACAATTCTAAAGGGGTCTTAGAATGGCATTTCCCTGTTTACTTTTCCTCTTGGCTGGTGAGCATTCTTTCTGGGAGGTAAACACGGAGACTTTTCGGGAGTGAAGTTTAGCCTTTGTAGATATGTTTTCAATAAAGTATATTTTCAAAACTACTTCAAAATTAAGTAGCAAAAATAAAAGCCATGGGCTTCCTTTGGAAACGTATGAGCCATAACCATAGCACTTCTGGTGGACATAAATTGATTCTGAATTTTATAAAAGTGATGATTAATTGTACAAAAATGTTGAGAGTCAGGAGATGTGGGAAAGTGGAATGTGAAGCTGGATTGGTTTGTGTTTTCTTCCATTTGCCTTGGACTGTTGGGTGACTGTGTAACTCTGTCTCCTCCTAGTTCTTTTCTGCTTTGTTTGGAGTGTTTGTAAAGGCCCACAAGTCAAGGAGTCAAGCCAAGGCAACAGCCAGGCAGGTGCTTCTGCCAGGCTGGGGTGGCAGCTGGGACAGAAGGTGCAAGCAAGTCAAACTCGGAGCAGGTGAGGTGGCTGCAGTCTGGAGACACGGATGAGGCAGGCAGCCCAGGGAAAGATGATGGCGTTGGGGGTGATGATAGGAGTGAGGGCCACAGCCAGACATAGCCCAGGGGTCTCTACAGTGGAATATGGATCTCACAGGCTGGGACTTAGTGTCCTGGAAACTTCCTGTTTAATTGTGTCAATGAAATCTCCATTTCACATTGAGCAGTAGATCTTGCACAGCCATAGTCATGGAGAAACACTTATGTTCAAGACCAGGGAACTCCAAAACTGCCTTCAACCATGTTGTGGTCAGCCCTAGAGACAGTGGGGTATTCAGCTGACCAGAAAAGGCCCAGAAAGTCAGGCAGCCCCTCTGTACCCTTTGGAGGCCTCCACAAAGTAGTGAATATTCTGGAAAAGATGGAGAAGCCAATGCAGAAAAAGAAAAGACCTGAAAATGGACCAGATTTTCCTAACACAGTAATTCCTGAGTATTGTTGGGTCTTTTGATCCAGAGTCTCCAATTGATTCTCTTTGTAGTTCATTATTTAGTTAAATATCATTTTTATGCCGTAAAAAGTGAGTCTGAATTGCTTTGAGCCCAGTTACATAACCCAGGGAACTGGGCAGAGGACTGAATGGCACAACCCCTGACCTGAACAGGGCCACAAGTCATCCTTCGTGTCCCCACCACCTCATCGGACACCCCTACACCTCCCATCTGTTCCAGTGATGGTTTGGGGAGAGTTTCTCACAACACTTTACTTTTTCTCTTTTTCAAAAAACTGTTGTAGATACTACAGCCATGCATTATCTTTTGAAAGCTGTTCTTTTCCCAGCTCAGGCAATGTACAACAGAAGTGGGAATGAATGGAAAAGACATTGTCCCTGTCCAAGTGCAACATTGGGGAGAGAAAAATACATGGAACACCCAAAATATACTTCTGACATTTAAAGTGTCATACAATCACTTCTAAATCATGTGGTGTTGGTAAGCAAGAGGCACATTAAGAAAGTGATAAAGCCAGTGAGTAGGTAGGTGGGGAAAATCTATCTATAAATTTACACGAGGATGGAATAGGATATGGGTCTTTGCTTCCACTGAGCCACCAGTTCTTCAACTTTTAAAAGAGCAGAGCACCTTGAAGTCTTAATATCTGTAATTGCACTAAGTATCAAGTATCCACTAAGTTTCAATTAAATTTAAACTTAAATTGTTTTGTCTCAGTCGGGAAGATCAGCATTTTTTAGTTCAGTAGCAAGATACTGATGTTCTGAGAGAACAGATTTTGAGAAAGATAACAATAATATTTTTGTTGTTACAGTTTACACTTACTAGGAATTTATGGTGTACCGGGCACTTTTTAAGCTTTTTAGATATTTTATTTAATTCTATTAACAACACTATGAGGTAGATGCTGTTGTTATGTCTGTTTTGGAAAGAATGGCATTTCCAGATAAGGGTACTGATATTAGGGAGGATTCAGAACTTCCCCAGGTCGAAAAGCTGGCCATTGGCAGAGCCAACACCCACACCTGCCCAGCTGATCTCCTGCACCCCTTGCTCTTGGCCGTCCTGTGCGACTGCCTCTCAACGTATGGAGCAAAATCAGAAAGAGGAAGGTCTGAGAGAGGTGGGGTAAGGTAGTTCATAAGGCCTAAGGTTCTAGGAAATTTTGTTTGGCTCAGTTCTTAAGAGCCCAGTGTTTCTAGAAAGCTTAGAAATTCTGTTGCAATGATATTCATTGACATTCTAGATATGCTATTTTGTTTATTTTTTCTGGGAGAAAGACTCTAATAGTCAAAATGACTGAAACTGGCTGCTTCAGTAAAGGGCTCCAAGACTCTCTCTGGTTAACAGTAAAGCCATTTGTTTTCGTCATGTCAACAACTTTGGCCTTCATAAGGGTTTTAATGACTCGCGGAATGGAATTTAAGAAAGCAAACAATCTGAAGAAAAAATGCTTATTTTTCTAATAAAGCAGAGCAAAAATAGGAATCCTTTCCAGTCTAGCTGCTGCGAAGTCTTAAACATTCTTAAAATGTATAATTTATCATGTAGGACAAAGAGGTGATTAATAAGCACTTTTTAAAAAACTTTTAAGAGTTCTATCACCATTATTCTAATTGTTTACATAAAAAATATATTGTAATGTATTCACTGTCAAAAGTATAATGAGTTGACATTCGATAACATCTATTTTTAAAGTTATTTGTTGAAATATATAATCTACCAGAAATAAGTGATGACCAGGTAATGAAATCGATTTAATATTAATTCAGTCTTGTCAGTCTGTTAGAGAATTATCGCCTTTCAAATATTTTCGTGAAGTACCTTTTACTTGTGAATACCATTGAGATGGTATGATTAAAGGCTGTGAATATCAGTAAGCCTGAAAACATCCCTTGCTAATGTTCAGGCTCATATCTTTTTCTCTTAAAAATTCTAACATTCTTAAACTATTTGCCCTGTTGATCTTTGTGTCTGTAGACACAAGCCCCTGTGTGCGCAGGGTGGGGGAGGGGGGAGTTCCACAACAATTATGGACGTAATGTGTTCACTGCTGCTGCAGGGTGTAAGCTTAGATGTCAACTGATTTTGACTATCTGACAGTCTATGTATTTATTGTACACTAGGAAAAAATAGTCATTCATATATCTATCTATCCAGTCAGGAGGTGAGCCAATGGAACGGGAAACTGATTCCCTCCTAAGCTTTCTAAGTTCACACAAAGAATGATGGGCTCAGTTGCAACATTGACTTATTGAAGAATTGGATCTAAATACCTCAAGAAATACACAGAGAGCAGGATGGTCTAAAAGCCTTCAGCCAAAAAGTACAATGTCTAGTACAACGTCTAGGGGCTTATGTCTAGTACCGATTCTGGACAACCAGTCATAGTGACCAGAAACACAAGCTGAGGGTTGTCAGGCTCAGCCCAGCTGTGACCACTGCCATCGACTCAAGAGAGGGGGATTGGTGGCTCACATCTCACGATGTGTCACTCCTGCCCAGGGCACCCCAGAACTTGACAGCCAAAGGGATTCCATACCCCACCCTCAGCCCATCCCCACCATGCCCAGCATCTCCCCACTCTCTGCTGGTTTGAACTTTGTGGGATAAAAAGAAAAGGAAAGAAAGACAAGTTATTCAGCTCCAGAGAGCTTTGCAGCACTAGAAGAGTGGGGTTAAATCTACCCCAGGAAGAGCTGGACAGCTTTAACTCACCTTCACGTCCAGCCAGCACAGCTCAGGCCCTCATTCTGTCCCAAGACATGCTGACTGAGCTAAGCAGAGTGAAGTTACGATTGGCTCTTTTTTGGTAGAGATGGGATGAAAGTTTTCAAGGAGGACATGCCAATTCCTGTTCACACCACAGCCTTTGGTGTTCAACCACATCATCTCCTTGAACTCAAAGCAGAAGGAGGTCGCGGGCACACTAGCATTGTCTTCACGATCCCTTGCCATTCAGATTACCTCGTACGTCTTGCCTGCTGGGGCTAGAGGGGTCACCAGTACTGACTGGGAAGGCTAATGACTTTACACAGGTCTTATTCTAAAAAACCTTCTCTTTTAGGCCACATGCAGTAGATCCATTTTGTAACATATGAGAGGAGGTTGGCAAGCGAAGACAAGAGAACAGGAGAAGCAGAACCATAGAGCTAGCAGACTTGAAATCGGCAGCCTTTCGCCAAGGCCTGAAACCCTGGCCACTTTGCATGATTGAGTGGGTCAGAAATTGTCAGTGGTTTTCTCTTTTCTCCAAAAGCACTGACGGGGCAGGGGGAGCCTTTTAGAACTAAACCCAGGACTCCTAATTTCTCTGTGTGAGAACCCACAGTTCCCACAGAAACTCAAGAGATGAGTTAGTGAGGGACTCAGTTCCTTCGACTCTGAGCAGCAGGATTGCAGACAGGCCAGCCAGGAGGTTACCTCAGCGCAGACCAAGTAAATAAACCGTTTGGTGAAAGCCATTAGGGAGTGAATGTTACTGGAAAGTCATAAATCAGCCGGCCTGTCTGTGGACGGTTCTGCCAGATTGGAGGAGCAGTTTTGGAATTTTTAAAATGTTTTTCTGTGTATGAGTTGAAGAGGAGTTCGGTGACATCACTAACCAGTCTCTGTTATTATATCAAAATAAAAATGTAAAATATAGTATGGATTGAATGCCAATCCACTTATTCAATTTTATGCAGTTAAGTTGTTGTTTTTAGAACATCATGAAACTTCATCTCATGCCCCAATAAAACGGAAATGTAAGGGGTTAGAGCTCTTCTACTTGTTGACTTTTTGCCTTCAAATATCTTCAATTTTTTTTCCATCCTTTGAATAGATTTTTAAAGACTGTCTGGAATGTCCTTCGAGTCATCCTTTTCCTCTGTCCCCTCCCCAACCTGTCTTCACACTCTCTAAAGTGAACCAGTCCCGGTAGAACCTAATGATATGCTATGATACACTATGAGCATATATTTTTAATGGTAGCACCTCTTTCCTGGTTGCTTCTAAGCCACAGGATGGTCTTCCCAGCCCGGGGAGACTTTTCTTTTTAAGTAACTGCTCACCCCATCTTATCTAAAAGGAAGGCTGGTGCACAGCGGCACACTTTCTGGCTTGCGTGGCATAAAAGTCTTCCTGGCAGTCTGTCCACTCCCTGCAGGTTTCGGCAGCTTCTCACCGCCATTGGCCATAAACAGTCATTTCAAGACATCACCCTCCAGACATCACCATCAAAAGCCTCCCTGAATAACCTGCTGTTGTTGACATGGCAATGCTCCTCCCTTTTTTCTTCCATATGTCAAAAGGGCAAAAGAGCTTAATGTTTCTGTTTCTCATCAGAGGAGGTTAAACTTCTATTCTACCTTAATAACACACCCCTCCTCCATTTCTGTTTCTAGTCTACCTTAATCAAAATAAAAAAACACCCTTCCCCCTATTTATTTTTAATAGCAGCTATTCCAAAGGCAATTACCATTTAAATGTCTTCTCTTAGAAGCTTGCAATTTCTGTTGCCCTGCAATCTTTCATTGGCAAGTTCCAGTACCAAACACAACTTTATACCACAACCAAACCATTCAAAACATATCGTGAAAAAAACCTTGATTTTGATCCCCAGATTCCATTTGTAAATTTTAATGTACCTGTACCATGTTTACAGTACTTAAATGTGCATATTAAACATTTACCACTGTTTCTGAAAGCAATAGTCACGGCACCTAGGTGTGGTGCCTGCTGGTCTTGGCACCTACTGGCATTGGTTTGTCAATTTCGAACTTTCTTTAAATAAACGAATGGACCTCTCATAAAACTGGACAGGTTGCAATTTCATCTCATTATTCTTTCTTAGGGTTTTTGATTAAAGCACAGCAATTTGCATGTACTCTTAGATAGACACCGTGACTTACAGAGTGTGCAGCTGACAATCACCTAACAGGGAGAGAAGGAGGAGGAGACGGGCTGTTCAGTTATAACCTCCTCAGACCTGGTACTACCAGCATACTGTAGGTGCCAGAGAAAGTAAATCTTAATTTTAAAGTAGCATTACAAACCCTCCCCACGGGAGTGACAGCATCCTTGGAACTTCATTTCACACTTTCCTGACTTGGGAATGGTTATTTTGAGTAGCACCTCTTAATAACTTAACTTCTTAATGCCTGGGCAAGAGGTTAAATATCTCACTTATCTACATGTTCGGACTCCATGAACAGCTACTTCATTCAAAGCTCTTCAAGGGTTTATCAAAATCACGTTTAACATTCCAGAGACAACATCTAGGTTGCTGGTTCTTGGGACTTGCCTTTGGTTCACCCATCAAGGCTGATCGTTGTGATAAATATAATAAACAACAGGAACAATGAGATAGACTATATTCTATTTTAAAAATGTATCTAGCATGGACTGTAACAAAAAGGAAAACCTAGGTTCTGTGGTAGCCAGTACTGAGCACCCCATCCATAGATACAGGAAAGAGGAACTATTTAATTCCTGTCATTGTCATCATCACGTGGTATAATTCACTGACACATTTTGTGCACTAAAAACTTTACAAGCCACCACATCCCCACATTAAGTGCGGTGCTGTAGACAGTACATACAGGATCTTCCAAAGCCCCATGCAGCTTAAAGATCTGGTAAATTAGATTAAAGTTAGGTTACATCCTGTAGCATGAAAGAACATGTCTTAAAGTTTAGGAAAATCATATTACACAAATTTCAAGACCTCTCACAAAAGAAAGTAATATTGTCTTAAAGCTGTCAGAACTGAAGACCTTACCAGGTGTGCACATAAGAGTCACCACTCAATACCAAGAGTTGCCATTTATCTCAGGGAGACGAGCAACAAGGCACATGATCACTTATGAACATGGATGTTTGTCTCGTAGTATCAAGAGTCATAGAAACTGAAAAACAGCTCAATGATCTCACGGTAGCAAATTGGCTGTGTGACCTGTCAGGTATCCACCAAATGGAACACTTTAACACACATTGCAAAATATGACTTGGAATAATTAATGCTGTAGGAAAATGCTTGCTATCAGTTAAGGTTTAAAAGAATATACAATTAAAGAAACAGTATAGCAGAGATCTATTTTGATAATTCACATACATAAGTAAGAAAAAAAACTAGAAGGAAATACATTACTACAGTAATGAATGTGGCTTGATTTGAAGTCACTTTATCTTCTTAATATTCCCCCCAAATTACCATCTATATGTGTGTGTCTATATGGTATGTACACATTTATGTGTATTATAGCCAGAAAAATGAATTTTTAAGTTGTTAAGTTATTTTCCTAAGAATTAACACTTAGAGCCTAAAGCTTATAGGCTGCCCAAGAGCTTTACAATGACCCTGTGCATAACTAGACAAGGAGCTCGATGGACCTGAAACCCTGGAGAGAATAAAAATAGAGCAACAGAGGGAAAATGGGTCAACGAACTGTCCTGTGAGCATGTCACCATCTGTGAAGTGCCCAGCGGGACTGTGGGTGTCAGCAGTTGGCTTTCACGTCGTCGGGGCTAGATTTAGAGAGTGCGGTGTGATTCCAGGAGAGGGGTGTGTGTGTGCGTGTGTGTGTGTGTGTGTGTGTGTGTAAGAGAAGTGGCCTCGGCCTGCTAATACCATTCAGGCTATGAGGAATAGAAAGAAAAAGAATCTTGCATATAAAGTAAACACAAAGCTCATGAGCTTGTCAGATGCCAAAGGAATTTGGACAGAACTACTGGACCGATCTCCAGATCTTCTATGTTCAAATCAACGCATTTGATCAGGATGTCTCCGTGAGTTACTGGTAAGGGCCTCCATAATATGGCTCCAAATAAAATCACAAACGTATGGAAAGTAACAAAAATGCATTTCTCGATAATGACTTCTAATTTTAAAAAATGTGCTTTCAACAAAACATACATTTTATGAAAAATGCCAGCGAAGTTTTCCACTTAGGTTTTTTTCAGAAGCAGATCTTTTCAAACAGAAGTGTTCGGTTCGATGGTTATGGTGTAAATGAACCCTCTGGATGCATCATTCTCATGCTCAAGCCCAGACTGTGATGGCAAAATGCTGCCAGGGAAAGCATGCATGTATGACTAGGGTAGCATATGTTTTCAAAGACATAGATCAGCTTTTTCATGATTTGCATCATGATGCCAAAGTTGGGGCGAAAAGAAATGGGAGCAGAGGGCTCTCCGGCCAGGGAACCAGGGCAGCGGGGAAAGCTGGATGGAGCTGAACACAGCGAGCTGACTCCTCCCAGCACTGGGGTGTCAGGAACAGCCGTGGATGAGCTCTGGCGCCTCTTCACACCCTGCTGATGAATACCAGTGACAGGAGGCTGGTTATTCTCATGTTAAATTCTAAGTTACGACCCCAGTGTGGTTGGACAGCTCCTGCACTGGAATCAGCCAGTTGAAAAGGCAGGTTCCAGAATTCATGTCAGGTGCCCAGGTGATTTGCACATGCAGTTTGTCTGGCAAAGTGTCCACTTGGCCCTGCTCAAGGGCACAGAAGGTGGCCCTTGATACCCACCCCTGTGTGGTCTGCACCCCTCCTCTGGTGTTCCCCTAGGAGAGAGGCCCTGCCTGGAGTGCAGGGAAGCCCAGATGACACATTGCCTGGGAAGCGATTGGAGAGATCATGCATTTGTTTCTCTCTCTACTGTTCATGCTTCCCCTTTAAGGAGGAAGCCTGCACTTGCAGCTCTTAGCAGTTCTCTTATTCCCTGGAATCATGCTTGGTGCCAGTGCAGAGCCAGAGCATAAGCAAGGGGAGGCCAGGCAAGAAAATATCTAGTTTTACCACCTCCAACCCCCATCCATCTGGGCACTGAGGATAGTAGCATGGAGTTGGATTGCCCAGGCAATAACTTGGAAGCTCCTTCAGTAGGGGGCCCTCACCTTAAGATTTGATGATGTTAGGATCTGCCTGTGCAGGGTTTCTGGAAAATGCATGCCTCCTTCCAGGGCTGGTTGCTGGCTTTCTATCCAAAGGGGACAGTGCCTTGGGCTTTATGGGCCCTCCGGACCCACCCCACACAGGTCAGTCACTTTCTCCCTGGTTCCTTATGTCATGTTGTGCTTCCAAAAATCAAAGCAAATTGGGACATTATAAAGGCTTCATTCTCTGGCATCCAAGGAGCCTAGCACTTTCAGGCATTAAAAAAAAAAAGTAAATCATGTACCTTTCACTTGGCTACACAGAGAAAACGTTCTCTTGAAATTCAAAGTGAGCTTGATTTATTTTTAAATTATATGCATTTCCAGATCTGAAAAGAAGATTGCAAAAAAGGGGAGGGAAATACCTCTGTTTACTTTACCAACCCCAAGCACCGAGTCAGCCATGAAGTGCTTTTTTGTCCTTCCCCCCCACTTGCCGTGCCTCCAAGAAGCTGGTCTGAACATGCCATCCATCATCCAGTGGCGAATCAGCGCTGGCCCTTTAGGCCTCAGGTCACTGTGAGCCACAGTGACACACATTCGTTTCCGGGAGCGGCTACTGCCGTGGGGGGTGGCATGTGTTTGAACTGTGTGGCCTCCCTGCATGATTCAGGAAATGAGTGCGCTCTATCTGCGACAGGCATCGTGTTCACATGGTTTGGGGAGCAGCCGGCACGGTGTGGGTCTCCGCAGGAGTGGTCAGGAGATGCCTAGGTATGCACTCTGCCTTCTGCACACTCATTCGTGCCCCAGCCCCACCCCACCTGACCTCAACTTTCATCACACCTGTCACTTGAGAACATATGCCTCATCCCTTGTGTGCTCGAAATTTCTGGATGTAACCTAACCTGAGATTAGTAAACCACAGGTTTTCAGATCGAGTGATTTTTCAGACAGCGGGGCCTCTGGGTTGATCACCACTCAGCGCCCCTGAAGCTGAAGAGTTGATGCCTATCTTTCGATGATGCTTATTTTTTTTCCACTGTAAACTTTGGCCCCATTTTTGGTTGTTATTCAACTTGTATTCATTTCTTGCACATAATCTCTGCTGGACCAGGTTCAAACAAGCCCAGGTTGTTGGGGGCAGGGGGCTTGGGTCTGTGTGGAGTGTGCATTCACTTAGATCAAGGGGAGGAATGCCAACACCAGCCCAGCATCAGCAGAGACTGCAAGCCGGTGCTGAGGTTTTGTTATTTTGCATATGGTTAACCATCTCGAAGGTCGTAAAGTGGGGCCTCTGTCCTCCAGTGCAGCAGCTGGGTTTACACAGTATTTCCAGATAGTTTACTTTGACCCGGGGCCAGGGCTACATCATTTTTCCATTATGCACGTTGGACAGATGAAGAGAGGTGGGAAGGGGGACTTCGTGGGGCGGGTCTGTGATTTCCTCTTTATTTACATGAAAGGGACTTTTAAGAGTTCTGAAAATTATGACCCAGCACCTATATAAGGTCCGTGCTGCAGAGTTTGAAAGAGCCACCTCTTTAGCAAAAATGTTCAGATCTTGGGCAGTAAAGCGAACTTTGTCTGTGGCCTCCGCTTGAGACCGCGTTGGGAGCATCATGCTTGTCACTGCTCCATCTTGCATGCACACTGCTTACTGGTAAGTGGTGTTCGTCCCCACATTCAAAAGTCAGACTCCCAGTGTTGCTTGGAGCACCTCAGGAGGAGCAATGGGAACCACAGCCTGCACACCTGCCGCCGGCAAGCACACGCTGTGCACACGGGTGTGCTCAGTGTTGAGCAAAGTTGTGTTCCCACGGGCGCCATAGAACTCTTCCTTCGTAGTCCTTTCCCTGAGATGCCAGCCTCCTGAGGATACTACCAGTATCCTGGTCTAAATTCTTCCACAAGGGAGCATTGGATCCTGGCTGAAGAACCACAGTTTAAATGACATCCACAGCAAAGCCCTTGGCACTTGGGTCATGTGCATGGGACCTGAATGAATGGGTTACTTCTTAGAGAAATATTTTCTTTTGCTTTAGCAGCACTTAAAAATGATGGCAAACTAAGTAATTGAACAGTATTAATAGGTTGCACAGATACCTTTTTGCCCCTACCTTGTTTGGATTTCTTTAGTTAATGGCTGTAGTAAATAGCATAGGTAGTATAAATTCTGTAGATACCAGGTCGCAGTGTATATTATGTCTTTCTGCATGAGTATTCGTGTTTGTGTCAAATGTCCCTTATCACAGTATGTCTTAAGCTTTGCTAAGCATGTATAAATGGCCTATTGCTGTAACACAGGGTTCTCCAGTAAAGCAGCTAAGAAAAGCAAATACCACTACCTGTCCACAACAACCTATGATCCTAAACTCCTATATTAGCATAGCCTAAATAAATTTAATTCCTAGAAATGGAAAGGTTCATGGAGGACCCTCAACTATGAAAAGAATTTAGCAAAAACAAAATATGTACAGATAACACCAAAAGTTGCCCTTTGGGTTAATCCAGTCTTACAGATGGATTTAACGTACAGGATTCACACCAACAGACTGTTGTGGAGGGTTGTTAGGTGCCAGGAGCTGGGTGCTGGGGAACTGAAACTGAATCAGACACAGCCCCTTTCAGTCTGGAAGCAGTTTTTGCTGGCTTGCAGGTTTTTCACCAGATCCTCCCAGGCTTACCAAGCATTCCCCTTGACTTAGAACACTCGGGTCCTTCTTTTCAGCCGATCCCCTTAATGCCAGAATACACACAGGGGAAGGAGAGGTGGACGGTTATAGATTTTCATTCAATTTGTACCAGAACGGTGCTAGGCTGGGAATCAGAACACCCACTTTCTAATCAGGACTGTCACTTACAGGTCATATAACCTTGAGCCAGTCTTGTGACCTCTTAGGCTCTTGGTAACTGTAGGTAAAATGTGTGGCCTTGAAGACTGTGAGATATTATGGTGGGGGCGGGGGGCGGTGGGGAAGGAGCGAAAACACATCAGTCCAGGGAGCTCTATGCAAATGAAGGGCTCTATGCAGAATATGCTATTCTGAGGGGTGGGGCGTGGTGGGGGGACAATGAACTGTTTTGACCACTCTCTATAAAGCTTTAATAATGCAGAAAACTGACCCAACTCAGCAGTCTCCCTACTGACCTATTTTTTTCTCTACCATCATTGGGTGACTAATTACAGATTTTTCTGTTGTTGGGGGTCAGAGATATAAAAAGGATCCCCATCCAGGGCCACAGTGACTCTGTGGACCTCTGCTCCTCGGGGAGAGTGCAGAGCCTGGAAGCCTCCAGGAGTCATCCACATGCCTGTCCACACACTGTCGTGACTCCGCAGCTGCCTTTGGACAGGTCTGTGTGGGAAAACAGTCTTTGCTTTGCTATTCAAGTAGCCAGATGAGAGGTTGGTTTTTGTTTGCTTGCTTGCTTTGCCTTCTGATCATTTCATAGCTCAAAGCCAGTTTGCCTGCTTTGAGGATCTTTTCTGCAATTATTGTGAAAATAATTTAGGGTATTCTTTGGCTAGTCCCTAATGGTACATAAATGAAACAAATTGAAAGCGTCCTGAAACCACAGCTTTTCTTTGCCAGTATGGGCATATCAATTAAAGAGCAGGGGTGGAAGCACCTGATGGGCCAGCACTCTCATCCCCAAAAGGCAACTGAACCACAGAGTTACACACTGGTATGAACGAACCCCAGGGGAACCCAGATGTCAGAGTGTACCTCATGTTCATGGGCCTCTTGGGAATTTTCTATTAAGCACATTCTGGTACTGCCTTTGTCCCCACTTGGCTATCTCTGCACCTCACAGACACAGCCAAGCCTTCTTTGGGTCTGACACCACTCTTTCCCTTCTGTTGGTTTCCTTCATTCATCCAGCCAGCGTGTACGGAGGATACCGTGTTCCCCAGGTGCTGAGCTGTGGAAATACAAAGATGAAGGGGGTGTTAACCTTATCCTGAGCACTCGCAGCATATAACGAGCTTCACTGGGAGAACAGCTAGATGAAACTGGTGAGGATGTTAAGAAAAAAAAATCTAGGGAAAAAATTTCAGAAGTTCGATAGTGTCTTAGAGGCCTCCTAAAAGTTTTTTATCTTTTGGTCAAAATGTATAAACCTGCCCTGTCCTCTCAGACACTGGCCCCCCCACCCCCGCTCGCTGCAGATCTACATGATCAAATAGTCAAACAGTGGTTATAAAAAACCCAGTGTCATATGGAGTATTTAAGACAAGCCCTTGAGGTTTCATCTCCCCATGAGGGACTTCTGACAAAGAAGAGGAAATGTCGATGCTATCAAAACAGCCAGAGTGGCATGCCCCGTCTGCCCCATGGTGACGAGGTTGTGAAGGGTTCTCCCCTTACACCGTGAGCCCCAGCCCACCACGAGTGAGCAACGTGAAGGGCGAAGAAACTGGGCTCAGCAGTCTCACTGTTTCAGACCCAGCTTCTGGCTTCCCCACGTGCCAGCTGTGTGACCTTGGGGAAGTTACTGAATTCCAGTATACCATCTGCGGAATCGTTGTAAGAAGGAGTAAACGCGTGTTAGCTCTCTCCCAGTCCTCAAGAATGCCTGTGATGATGAAGCTAATGTCTCACTCACTGCTTATAACTCCTGTGCCTACATCCAAAAGTTATTCAATAAACATTTGCAAAAAAAAGGAAAGGTGACATTGAACGCACAAATGGGGTCTAATCGGAGCCTTAATCCTTACACAAAGGACTTGCTTCCTGGTTTATGAAACCGGAAATTTCAAAACCTTTCAAGCAGGAGCACAAAACTCACATTTACTTAACAGCCAGACAGGTAACATAACAGAATGAACTGGCATTTAGCGTCTGAGACAAAATGGAGAGAACTGGCCTCTCTCAGGGGGACAGCCACACTCAGCTCCAGAAGAATATTGCCTCACTTTGAGAAATCCAGACTTCCATGCGAAATACACCATGTCTTAAAACAAAGAAGTCCTATTCTTAAAAAATATCGCATGGGCCAAATCACACAGTCTGCCCGTCAAATCTCAGGCTGTGTGCTTGCATCCCTCCCTTAATGGAAGGAGTTCTATTTTTGTCTCCTGCTTTTGAACTGTTCACCAGTGGACCCAAGACACGTGAGCCCCTTGAACTCGTGTCTCGGTTCCCACTAATTTCAAAAGACGCTCGTGGGGTGAGGTCTTCACTTGTCGATGGTTACATTCTGCCATATATGTTCACCTATGAAGGGCTACTTCCCTTCCCAAAGGGTGCTAATAATAAGTATAGATCTTTAAAGCATGATTGTTTTGTGGCTGAAATAACAACAGTCTCCAAAAAACCCCTAACAACTTCCTCTAGAACTGCTATTATAGCAATCTGGAGAGAGACTGATTCCACAGTTCACATCATTTTGTTTTGTTTGGAGGGAAAAGTCTGGCATTTTATAAAATACTCAGCAATGGAATGACTTTTCCATAGCACCGATTAGTGAACAGCAAGACACATAACCATATGTCTTCGAAATGTGATTTTAAAAGTTGTCTATGAACACTACAAGGCAAACTGCCCTCTAGTCTTTCCATATGAAGTTGACAATTTTCTACAGGCTCACGAAAGCTTCAGTGGTTATGACTCCATACTTAGTGAGTGCAAACCTCAACACAGATGCAAATCCAGGCTCAAATTCCAGCTCCGTTGTTTACTTCCTAGCTGTGTGACCTTGGATAAGTCATTTAATCTCCCAGAGCTTTTATCTTCCCATCTCCAAAAGAAGGGGTCATGACACCTCCCAGGGTTATTGAGAATGTTAAGTAAAATAACATTCAGAAGGGCATAACCCACACCCCTAAGTGGTGTTCGCCATCAATGGTTGAATCTGAATCTCTGCTCCTCCTGTCACAAAAAAACACTCCTATTTCTAACCATGACTTACCCTCTGGCAATATCATTAACCTTCCTATTAAATTTGCCAGCTCTGTGAAAAACAAAAGGACCAAAAGACCATAATAATTTTAAATAAACTTCTGGTTTTGTGTCCACGATGGCCTGAAACCTGAAAGGTTGAGGATTGGTTGAGACCATTCAGAGAATGAGGAAGGGAGAAGAGTGGAAATCTGGGCCAGAATCCTGGCAAGTACTGACATTTGAGTGGTGGGCAGCACCAGGGGGCTGGGTGTGGAGAATAGGAAACGGGGTGGGAGGTGAACCGAAGGAGACCAGGACAGCCGGGAAAATGCTGTTACAGGCACCACAGAAGCGAGGCTTTCAAAATGGAGCACGTCACCAACAGTCTTGTGAACTCATGCTAAGAAGCAGTGGAAGGCATGAGAAACACGCACTGAATTATCAGCAAGGAAGCAAGAGTCATCTGAGAGGAGTATTGAGGGAACACAAGCCAGGTTTTGATGAGTTCAGTCATGAGTATAAGTTGAAATTTCATGATAACAAATCCATGCAACTCTTTAAGAAGTTCAGCTGTGATGAAGAGGAGAAAAAGAAGATAAAATATGGAAGGGGACACAGAGACAAGAATTTTGTGAAAGAAAGAAAAGACTCAAGTGCGTCTGAACTTGGTGAGGAGCCAGTTGAGGAGAGGTTGACAGTGAAGAAAAGAGAAGGCAGACTGAGAGCGAGGCACGGAGAGAGAGAGGAGGCAGATGGATGAAGCAAGACTTGAATATTCGTGCAAAGCTAGAGCTTGGTGAAGAATTAGCTGTACTAAGAATCCTCTGAACTAGCTGTCACTGTCCCTCGGGTTTAAACAGGGAATTAGGGAGGAGGCTAAGAAGGGGAAGGAGGACTGAGGTAACTGAAATACTTACACTTGGCTATCATTGCCATCTAAAAAAGGAATCTTTCAAAACTTTGTCTTATTGCCACAAATGAAAATTTCCCCTTTACTCTTATCTAAAAACCTGCCCTCATCTGTAGAGTTATCCCGCAAACACAGGACTTGGTCTCCTAATGGTTGTTCTGACTGGTTCTACCAAGTAACCAAAACACTTTTTACCAAGGTACTGAGGTGTTGTGTAATTAAAATGTGGTTGAAAGGCCACTTGGGACATCAAATATAAACCTTATTAGATATCTCTCATCACCTTATGAAATTTGGATAGCATAAGTCAGTGTAAAGGGATCGCCGGAAATCACTCGAGGGAGAACATTACTGAGTTCGGATGCTGGTCGTCTCAAGAAGGCTGACTTTTCTCAAATTCTGTAGATCTCGGGTCCCATAATTACAAGTTCAAGCTAAATAAACACCCAAGAAAAGTTTTCCTGGAATTGAGAAACTCACCACATCATGATGATTGCGTTGGTTTCTATCACTGACTTAAACCAATGCTCACACACAAATGGTCATAGGAGAGCTCTTCACAATAATCAAAAGATTAAAAAAAAACCCAAGTGTCCACCAATGGATAAAGGAATAAACAAACTGTGCTGTTTCCATACAATCTAGTATTGTTCAGGCATAAAAAGGAACGGAGTACCAACGCGTGCAACAACATGGATGAACTTTGGAATCATTATGTTAAGAGAAAAAAGCCAGACACAAAAGGGCAAATATTGTATGAGTCCACTTACACCAGGTACCTGGAATAAGCAAATTCATTAATAGAATAAAGAGTAGCTAGAGGAGGGATATAGGGAGTCCACATTTAATGGGTACAGAGTTCCTGTGTGGAGTGATGAGAAAACTGTGGCAATAGTGGGGACAGTTGCCCAGCGTTATAAATGTAATCAATGCCACTGATATGGATACTTTAAAATGGGTCAAATTTTGTCATATAAATATATATATACAACATATTTATGTTATTAAGCACTAATATAAAATTAAACAGATTGTAGCTACATATTTTACCAAAATAAAAAATAACCATTTAAAATGTACAGAAGTTAAAATTGTATTTCAGGAATCTAACAGTTCTTCCCTTATTTTTCTTGACAAATGCCTTGCTGGAGTAGTAGAGTGCAAATGGGTTTTGCATCAAGTTAAACCATCATTAATAGATGTCAATATTTTTAATAAAAAACCAAGATGATCAGAAAGTAGCAAAGCAGCTTTTTCTGTGCTTCCTTCTGAAAGCAAAGCCCTTTACATGTATAGCAGGAAGTAAAAGGTGAAAAACGGGTAGATTTTGCTGTTCAAAAGAGTGTCTATCTTAGAGTTAATAACTGAATGGAGGTCAAATTGCATCACTCACGCCCCATGAAAAGGATGTTAGGTAGTGTTTAGTCAGCCGATGGTGATATTTCCCTGTGGTGAAATCTCTCCAAATCATGTTGGGAACGCATTTCGCCTTCCATCCCTTGACTGTTGAGTTTCTTCTTTTAGGAGCTGCTAGTTTTATGCAGGTCATTCATGGCCTCACCCTTAATCCTTTTAAGCTAAAGCCTCACGTTCACCTCGGTTCTTTTCCAGAGCACAGGAAACTTGGAAACATGACTGTGACCGTGAGGAAGACTGTCCCCTCCCCCGAGGCCGTGCAGATTCTCTACCAGCGAATGAGGTACGAGTACGAGTTCTACCACTACGTCAAGGAGCAGTTCCACCTGCTGAAGCGCAAGTTCGGACTGAAGTCTCACGTCAGCCAGCCCCCTCTGAGACCCCAGTTCTTCATTCCAACTCCCCTGGAGACCGAGGAGCCCGTCGGCGACGAGGAACAGGATGACGAGAAGTGGCTCGAAGATATTTATAAGAGGTGATGGTGCCAGCCCTGTGTTGCTTCCCATGGCTTAATCTCCCTTTTCCAGAAATGTGTTTTTGTTTGTTTGTTTGGGGAAGAAAAATCCTGAAGGGACTAAATTAATGCTCGGCTGCATTAAACGGAACAAGACATTCCCACAGGTTGGGGTCATTGGGAGATGCCCGGTTTTGCGGGTTTTATTTGTTTAATTTTATTCTGTGTTTTTCCTGGCTCCTCGGGCCCTTCCCAGGTACACTAAGATGACTCCATCACAAGGCATCTTGTCATAAAATAGCTTTCCCCCTCCTAATATAATGAGAGAAAGGGGGAGGGAGGGCAGAATATAGCCCATAGCCCAATAACTTATCATTTGTAAAAATGACTTGTAAAAATATTACCTCAGTGGTAGGAAACACCCAGACTTGTCTATTTTGGTAGAAATACAAAACCACTTCAGAGACCAGGGAACCCACTCCGAAAGGATCTAAAAGGAGAAGGTAAGACAGATGAGGACATCAAAGAGAGGACATCCCTGAATTAGCAGTCCCTACCCACCCAGGTAGAATCCTGCTTCTGGTCCGTCCCAGGGAACACTTTCACCAAGAGCAGCCTGCTTGCTATCTCTGAAGGGGCAAGCCAGCTTGTGCCACAGTCACAGCCCCCACCAATCCAGAGCCCTGAGGGCCTTTCAAGGTCAAAGAACGCAGCAAGCTCTGCTGACGCATGCCATGTCCAAGCACCATTTTGACCAATTTCAAAGTAGCATGGCAGGAAAAAAAAATTGATTTGCTGTGGGAGAAGGAGAGTAGGTAAAGCCAATTGGCTCTGCAGGTCACGTGGCCTAGGAAAATGGTATGGTCCTGTCCTTTGCACCCAATATGAAATATTCTCTCCCAGCATTGTTTCAACTGGATACCCAGGAACTAATTTAGCTCTGACACTTAGCCTGTGGCCGACGTGCTAAGCCTGATTAGGTAATGCATCCACAGCCATCAGGCACCTCTAAGGACAGTGGGGTCCCACAGTATCTGGGGTCTTGCACCATCTAGTCCCTTCAGAGGTGCCTGTTTTTGGTAAAAAAAAAAAAAAAGGGTGCTGAATTCTGTCCAGGCAGCAGGGAAAATATGGTCTCATTTCTTATGGGAGCAGCTCACTCCTGAGACACCTTACTAGGATATCAAGAAGAGAAGAAGCAAGAGCTTCTGGGTAAGAGACTGCTCAAGCTGTTTTATGAGAAGGTGTCTGCCCCCAAAGTGCTCTGAGCGGATGTCGGGCAGTGTCGTGTCTCCAAAACATCTCTTCCCCGTGCCACTCCCACCAGCTGCCATCCATCCATGGTGCCTGGATTCAATCATCAGAAACCTAGTTCTTTGGATTCTGAAATGTTTTCCTCTTTAACTGCCCCCTCCCCCTGAAAAATACATATACTCCTAGGTGAACAATACCCAGCCAGCTGAGACTCAGGGGTGCAGATAGTGGTGGCAGGCAGGACATGTGCCGCAAATTTTGTCTTCTTCATTTTTTTCCCCCTAGAGCCAGCCTTTCAAGAGCAAAGTGTGAGTTGGGAATACTTAATAGTAAATAAGACTCTAACTTTACACAAGCTACACATTTTCTACTTTTCAGAAACCAACAAGTCTCTCTAGAGTTTTTTCTGCGTTCACTAAAGTTGGACGGTAGCCAAGATATAAAGCAAGTCATTTGGAACCTGTCGAGTGTGCACTAACGCTACTTTATCATGAGATGTGTTGAGAAGGCTCCACCCCGCAGGAGTCCAGTGAAGGCTGGGACCACAGAGGCACAGAGTCCAGCATTGGGCCACCTGTGGGCCTCCTGTCCGCCTCAGAGAACTGGGGCAGCGAAGTGATTAAGGGACCTGTAGAATTGTGATCAATTCTAAGAGAAGAGGAAATGTCCTTTGTCCCGTTTAGAGAGGCCAGGGCCCTACCACTCTAGACATACCTTAAAAAGCAACTCGAAGAATAGTTACCACATTCAAAACAACATCAAGGACCGCCGCCTGGCGTGTTGCGAGCCATTTCTATGAAATCGCACAGAAAGAATGATACTTAGTTGACACACGTGCAGTCTCACTATCTGGAAACACAGTCGAGTTGGCTGAGAGTTCTCTGCTCTGGTCAGAACATCGGGACACTTGGTCATTTGACAAATGTACCTCGTCTCTTAGTGAAAGTTCGCATGCGCACTTCCGCCTGTGTGTTCAACGGCATTGATTGTCAGTAGTGATCGTTATGCATCACACGAAAAGGTGCTGACTGATGGACTCACAGGGCCTCACGGTTCTTTTGTCCCAGCAAACAGCCTTTAGGTCCATAAAGGCAAAGCACTCCGTCAGTATCCTTGGCTAAGATGGAGACATTTCTTTGGCCCTGAGCCCAACACAGTTTGTACTTCATGAAATATATTGTACATTTTACATAGTTTAATTTAAAAAATACATTTTAAGCTGGTTGATCTTTGACTGCCTTATTTATTATAACCTTTCAGCACATTCCAAGGTTTTAGTTACTCAGGAAGGAGTTAATTAAAATGATTTTATTTTGGTCTGATGGATGTTTTTTAAAAGGAAAATTATTATTATGAACCTTCAGCCTACTTTCCTTGAGTGCTGTAAAAGTGCTTGTAAATTTTTTTTAAGAAGGAAAAAAAAGTGGCGTTTGACATTGATGGAAACTGAAAAATATATATATGCAACTAAAACGAGCTGAGCTGAAATAAAAGCAATCTGTGTTTGCGATGAAGTGCTCCTTAAGTTATTCATTACCCATGTAAATAAATGAATGTAAATGAGATTAAAATGTGTTCCATTCTGTTGGTACCTGGAACAAAAGTGCCTGCCATTCCTTAGCCTCCTTAATTGGCCAAGCTTTTTCCCCTCAAGGTGTCATTTTTAGAAAGACGTATTTTTAAAAATCGGTAAACTCTCATTCCTATAATCAGATGACACTAAAAATTGAGTTAGCCATTCGTTCATTCAGTTATGTACGTAATTCCCCAGACAGCCACTGACTTTATTGCTGTGCCTACTGGGTGGTTAGGTGCCAGGCTGCTGCACTGGCCCTGCCAACCTCTGATACCAGGTACCAAGGCTGTAGGTCAGCGATGACGGGGAAAGTGAGGACGTGCCACCTGCTGGTCTCTTTATCAGACATGTGGAACCTCAAAAGCTGGGTGATTGTAACCTCCCAAGGGAGCAGTTTTGATCCAGAAATGCTTCCCCTGAGAAATTTCACTGTCATGTCAAAGGGACCTTACACAGAAAGAGGGAATCCCCCTGCTTTCCAGACACTGGACACTGCACTCCAACTGCATAGGACTATTTTGTACATGCACAGAATAGGAACCTTGGTACTCAATGAAAGAAAAATCCATTTGGGTGATAACGTGCTTTACTTCAAAAAGAATCTGAGAGTCTCAAACAGCAAGGTGGTCTGTGGTTACTTTTCTTTATCACTTAATTTGTTGTTCTGTAATCCGGCCACCTGATGTTTGGCTCTGTGTGAACTTGAGAGCCAGAAGCACTAAACCGAATCTGGACTATGCCACTGCTGCAGTTGCTTGTTTGGTCTGACGTTCTTTGTAAATGTCCGTCGACCTGCGAATTTATCCAGTGTGCTGCGTGGCTTTAAATGAATTTTATAGATGATGTCTGTATTTCTTAAAAGGCAAAATGATGATCCATAGCCATTCAGAAAAACAGTTCTGTGGATCAAAATTGTGAAATTCCCTTCTAGTAAAAATAAAGAGGATTCATTTTACTAAACTCGCTTACTTCACATCTGATGAACAAAGAAACCGATTTTTTAAAGGCATTTTGAATATCCTGTGAAAGAAGAGATTATTTTAGCTGAAACCAAGATTAAGAGTCTGTTAAGAAAAACACATGCAACTTCGTTCACACACAAGTCATCATGGTGTAACCCAGTGTATCAGTTTGCTGGGGCTGCTGTAACCAAGTTCCCCAGACCGACCGGCTTAAGCAACAGAAGTGTGTTTCCTCCCAGTTCAGGAGGCTGGAGGTCTGAGATCACGGTGTCCACAGGGTTCATGGCCACGGAGGCCTCTCTCCTTTGCCTGCACGTGGCTGTCTTCTCCCTCTGTCTTCACAAGCTCTACCCTTTGTGAGTGCTCCTGTCTGTGTCCAAATTTCCTCATTTTATAGGGACACCAGTCATATTGGACTAAGGGCCACTCCACCGAGCTCCTTTTAGCTCGATTACCTGTAAAGGTCACATTCTGAGGTACTGCGGGTTCAAACACATGAACTTCGTGGGGACACAATTCGGCCCAATGCACCCAGATTACAACAGAAAAGTAAAAGCAGAAGAACAAAACCCTAATGAGGGGAGAAGCCAGCCTAAAATCATAGACCCTGGGGCTACCCTGGGGCTCTGCAGTTAGCTGGTCCTTTCCCTCGTTTACAGGTGAGGGAACCAAGGTCGGGAGATGCAAGTTCATCCCATGCTTTTTTCCACTGAGGGTTCATTAGTTTGGAGTAGCTACCAAATTAAAACTTCAAAATGCTGATGCAGTCAGGGTCCATCTACTACTGTCCTAGAATCCACGGTGGAAATGATGGGCACAGTCAGCCGAGCCCAGAACCATCTTCCACACGGAAGCGCCTCCCCACGCGGCTGTGCTTAGACTGCTGGCTGTGGGCCCCCTTCCCCACAGGGAGGCCCTATTGGTTTTCAACTGCTTTAGTCCTCAAAGAGAGATGTCAAAGTAAATATGTTTTATTCTAGATTTTTCTCTCTACTGAAAGGACACGGAGAAGTTCTTGTTTCTGGATAAACAGATCAGGCCACGTATACCCATCTCAGATTATAGAGTTTTATTTTTCTTAAAGGCAAAATGAAGATTTATGTCCTACTTCCTGTAAGGATGTTCAGATGGACCCACCCCCAAAAATAAAGTCATGCGAAGCTCATAAAACTAGGTGAAGTCAAGTGCAGACGTGCCCCTGAAAACCAGAACAAGAGGCTCACCAGGCCCTGAGCGCTCGCGGGCCTCCTCACTCGCCGGCTGTTTCACTCTCTCGAGACTTCCTTTCTGCCTGGGCAGGCCTGACTCGCAGCTCCGAGCGCTGCTGCTGATTCCCAAGGAACACCCAGGCCCACAGATGTTCATGGGTCACAGAATTGTGAACTGACCACTTGTGCATTTTGGATTTCAATGCGTAAACATGGGGATTCCCTTTTCAAAAAAAAAAAAAAAAAAGAAAAAAGAGAAGGGGGGAAAGGAGGGGAAGAAAAATCACCATGCAAGGGAAAAATGTGAGCTAAGTTTTTCCTTTTGGAATCTTGGCATGTGAGTGTAGCTATCTTCATTCTGGCTTTCGCCAGACACTGTACACTTGGAGCAGGCATGGAGCAATCTGCCTTACGCTGCACTGCCAGGACGTTCCAAAGTAACACACTTCTTACTCCAGGCCTGAGATGGGGCAGCCTGCGCCAGACACAGCTTGCCGGCTGCGTGGAACAAACAGACAGGCGGCTAAACCAGGAAGCAGAGATGTTGACCATGCACCAGCAAAGTCCTCAAGTTCAAGTCCCAGCTGGTCTATTTCATTGGGTGCTTAAGTAAATCACTTGACCTCCCCAGGCCTGAAGTCAGCCTGGCTGGAAAACATTAGAAAGAAAATAAGACGTTCACTGAGAACCAAGAGCCGCTTCTGGGTTGAAAATTGTCCCACCCCCCACCCCTGTATGCTAAGAGACTAAAAGCCACAGTTCTGGGGCTGAAAAAGATTTCCCCCCCCACAAAATGCTGTGTCCCCAAGCAAGAGAGAACAGAATTACACATAAATCCAGGTCCACGGATGTCGCCAGTCCCTCACGTGGGCAAGTATTGTGCCCAGCCACACAACCGAAATGTGAGTGGAGGTGATAGGAACAGGCACACTGTGCCACACAGGACGTAGTCTTAGCATCCTGTGCCATCACCCTAGACCAGCCACTCCGTGGATTTCCACTTGTCCCTAACGCTCTCTTTGGGAGGAGTCGCCCTGGCCGGGTGTGACAGAATCCATCTCTACCTCCCAGCTTCTACTAAGTGCAGGCTTCCTCCGCCTTCTGCAACATGCCCTGGGCATCTGTGATCCTGTTAACAACAAGAAGCCTAAACAGCCGTGTAATTTAGTACAGGCTGTGTACAGGACACGTCTTAATAAAAGTCAGAAAACTGTACTTTTTGGAGCCCTGTTTCTTATTCTCAGAGGCACCATCATGACTCTGACGCTGCAGGAGGACTCTGGCAATGACTTCGTGGGCTAGTGATGAGTTCAGCATGGCCGCTCCTTCAGAGCCCGCTGTAGGAGTACCGGGGGTTGAGACTTTAACATGTGGCATTACTAACATTTTTCCTGAGAAAGAGAGTTATGACACTCCCCACAAACTTCCGTACAGCCACCCTCTTTGCTGCTGGTAACACACCTGCTGTTTTCTTTCCTCCCTTGGCACACTTTTCTATTTGTTCTCCATCTTTGATTGAAAGTGAATGAAATTCTCCCTGACCGGTGTGGCTCAGCCAGCTGGGCGTCGTTTCACAAAGCAGAAGGTCCCTGTTTGGATTCCTGGTCAGGGCACACGCCTGGGCTATCGGTTTGTCCCCGGTCGGCAGCCAGTCAATGTTTCTCTCACACATGGATGTTTCTCTCCGTCTCTTCCTCCCTCCCTTCCCTTCTCTCAAAAAAATAAATAAATAAAAACCTTTTATTTTTAAGAAAAATGAATGAAATTCTAATCCACTGCATATTCCTGAAGGATAATTCACAAACCAGGTGTACAAGTTTGACAAGGACAAAACAATGATTGTGTTAAACTTGGGAAATGCTGCAGTTCTAGTGTCACACAGTACTGTGGTAATTTAAGGTCATACTAAAAGCTGGGAGTAGTGTAGTTTAAAAATCAGTTTATGTTTATTGAACCCCAAATTTCTCAAAAACTATTTGCCATGAAACCCTTGTTAAGACCCATTAACACCCTGGGGAGTCAGTGTTCCGGACATCAGGCTTTGGGAAACGCTGCTTTAATATCAGTCATTTTTGCCACTAGCATACTTGCCTTCTGCCATGGTTCCATTTTTTAGTCTTCCAAATGGTCCGTGTATCCTGCTCAAGGTAAATATATTTGCAGATGGTTAACATTTTGATAAGCACAAGATGAAGCTAATAACATTTTTAGTAAAATGCACAAGGAATCGCCTTTCAGTTTGACTTATTCTTCCTAATCACATTCTCCTACCTCATGAGAAGCTCATTTTAGAAAAAAATCTTTGTGCTTTTTAATATTATTTGGATACTTCTAATGAATTCACTACTTCCATGACAACCGGTGCTGTGATCAAATTGAATAAAGGACATCTGCCCCCTTTCCTGCCTGGCCTGTGGTTGGCTATGCAGTGGGAGGCATGCAGTGGCCCCGTAGAGATCTCGGGTTGCTCAGGTGAGATTGGTGGTTGGAGGTGGGAATGCTCAGCTCTTGAGTTGAGCTCGGCTTTTGCTCTCTCAGGTACCTGTGTTGTTCAGTACACTAGGGGGAGCTGTATCCATAACAATTTACTCAAGAAATCCCAAGGTCTTTCCAACCTAATTTCTCTCCCATACCTGCTTGTTTTCCTACCACGATTTAGAGCAGTGTGGCCTAGAAGGAATTCATAGTCCGAATACTTGAAACACAACCCACACACCATCAATTGATCGGTAAATTATTACCTTTCTCAGGTTGTGGGACCTACTATGTAATGGGTTATTATTTTAAAATTACTATGGTATTATTACAACCGGTCTTTATCAGCTCATCTCTCCTGAGTGTGTTGTATAAGGACGACATGATTGAAATTCTGACTTGATAATCAGGAGGGGACTCGTGTGGTGGCTTGATGGTCGTGAGAACCCTCAAGCGATACCACCGAGGCAGTGGTAAAGGTGAGTGGAAAGTGAGTACGTGAAACAAACAAGGAGGTCAGAAGAATTCAAGGACTGCCTGTTATCAGGGCAGTCTGAACTAGAAAAGATTCAGGTAACTCTCAGTTCCATTTTTTTTAACATACAGGAATTTACTGGCACTCCGAGGGGCTAAATAGGGAGCAGGTGATTGCTCAGTGGCGACTTGAACAAGGAGGTTTCATGTGGGATGTGTCCCACTCCAGGGACAGTGGAATTTGCAGAAACTAGTGGGCAGATGTAAAGCAAAAAGAAGATCGCTCTGCTCTTTCAACAGATTTGCAATAAAGATATTGCACCCTGTTTGTGTAACAGGAAATAAGAGCCCCGTGCAGTTAAATAAGGAGCCCACAGTAGCCTAGTAAGTGGCAGAGCAAGGAGGTGTATTTGAAAATTCAAAATAAGACTGAGCCTAACTGCCACGGATTTTGAAAGTAATTTTTATTTTACTCTAAGGGCAATGAGGCTCCCTTAGACCTTTCAGAAAGAGAGAGGAACATAAGGAGCTGATTTTTCTTTTTCTCAGTTAATTAGCAAGCGGGCAGATATCACTGGGCTCCCTGCCTTATTACCTCTTAGGTGGGCTTGGCCAGCGGGTGGTGTGCAAGGGATGGGGAACATCTGAGTGAAATCTGCCATGGACTCTGTAATGGGTGAGGACAGACAGCCCACACCCTGTCAGCCATCCCCGTGCGGATCTGGGCTGTGGGCTGGGGTGCTGACCGTGGGACTGGAGAAGAAGCAGGGCAGACGCTAGAACCTGAAGGTGGCACCGTGACTGCCATAGCTGCGTTTAATCGGTGGAAAATAGTGTGCTGCCCAAAGGCGCTCAGGAAATATTTGTGGAGTTGAACAGACCAAAAGGAGCTAAGGGAAAGCACAGCATTAACTCCAGTATTTCCAGCTTGGATCGAGAAGCAGGTGATATCGATGAGACGATGGGGTGAGAGAACTGACTCAGTGGGCGGAGGCATTCCGCTCTGGAAGTGTAGACGCGCCGAGTCCAGCATGCTTGCTCACCCCTTCTCTCGTTCATAGTCCTCGGAGGCAGGGCTCCCAGTGGGCGCTATATCGAAGCCCTCGGCCCTCTTTGTGGCTACCAGCAGCTGAGACTGGGCCCCAAAGTCCTTTAAGTCAACACCACAGTGCTATACAGCCCTAACCATTTTCTAGATGTGCCATGATGTAAAAAAGTTTGGGAAACCCAGTTTTATTTGGTTGGACCCAAAATACAGTTATTTATTTTGATTGTTTTTCCCTCGAAACAAGTATTTTCTTTCCAGGTCCAGTAATTTCTTTTCTTTTATACTAATCATTATTTTCCTTCCAGGTAAGCATGTTTAGACGTCAGGGCACTGATGCACCATCAATAGGTGACCCACCTATTTAATTTTTCTAGCGAAGACCATGGGTTAGAAACCCGCCCATCTTAGACTGCTTCAGATCAATTAGGGTGGAGAACACTGCAGAACTAACTGACCTAAAAACAAACCTTTGGCCCTGGCTGGTGTAGCTCAGTGGATTGAGCGGGGGCTGCGAACCAGGCATTGCAGATTCGATTCCCAGTCAGGGCACATGCCTAGGTTGCAGCCATGTCCCCCAGCAACTGCACATTGCTGTTTCTCTCTCTCTCTCTTTCTCCCTCCGTTCCCTCGCTAATAAATAAATAAAATCTTTAAAAAAAAAAACAAAACCTTTGACCCCAGGCTCGTCAGCACTAGCCTCAAACAAAGTGACCAATTATGTAGCCCAAGAAAAATGGGAATCAGACACTATTCACCATTCTCATGCTGATAGTCATTAACCAGCACATCTTCCCTTCACTGAAGTGATTTAAAGGTAAAAGGTTATGGTTAATTATAAATGTTCCTTGGTATTGACAAGCTCAACCCTGGCCAATATCCAGTCTTGATATTCATCCCCGAAGAGGGTTTTGTGTATAATACTAGGCATCGAAATAGAGGTATGCTAAGATTAAAAATTCTAAATAAATATTTTAGAATTCTTAAATTAAAAAGGCAAGGAGTATTTTGCATTTGTAATTGATTGGGTAGTTTAGAGGCAATATTTCATTTGAGTTGAACATACTATGCTGCACATTTGCATAGTTGCATATCATGTTTTAAAATGCTTTCATATATGTATGTTATGTCAAGCCTGTGTGTAGCTAGGCACATGGATTAGGAAGTTGAGGCTCAAAGAGGAAACAGATATTTATGAGGTCACATAGTAGCTGAACTGATTGATTCTAGAACCATCTGATTCCTTCTTTAGCACTCCTTTGTTTAAATTATGACTCTGAAATTATAGGAAATAATTTTTTTTCTTCATTCACTAGATATGCTTATCACATAATAACTTCAGGGCTCCCCCAGGAGCATTTGCAGCATCTGAACTCTTTGCCTAAGAGTTTGATTAGATATAATAGAAATGGTGGCTCTTCATTGGGGGCATTTTTAAAGCTCTAATTCCAGACACAAGCCTTTCATGTGGAGATTCTACAGAGTAAGACCTATATTTTACCTGGTTTGGTCTTCACTATGTTCTACCTGTCACTTGTAGTGCAAATGGTACTTTCAAGAAAATAAAGAGAAAATACCAGTGTGGTAGATTAAGATGTAAACTTGGTGGTGGGAAAATGGAGACAACTGTACTTGAATGACAATTAATTAATTAATTTTAAAAAGACCTAACCTTGGGTGAGTGGAAATCTAAAACTGTCTCCTTTTCCCATTCCTTGTAAATTAGTGTCCAAGTCTTGGGGGCGGAGTGTGAGAGTGAGGAAGGGGGAGGTGGTGCCAGAAGGAAAAACATCTGGAACCATGTTTCCCTGTCTCCTCCCCTTCCCATCCCTCCCTTCCCAAAAGAACTCCTCTTCCTTTCATCCTGTATTTCCATGCACTTCTTCTGGGATAGTCAGGTGAGATAGGAGAGATTTGCATTTCAATTGTACCTCGCACTGAAGCTGTTGTTAGCAAATCCAGGCCTCTGGCTACTTTCCTGACTGTGGCCGGAACCTTCTGTGGTTTGCGTCAGTAAGACACGTGAGAAAAGTGTTCATCCTCATTCATAGTCAAAGAAATCTGAATCGAAACAATGTGACACCACCGCTGATGCTCAGTGACAAGCATGTTTGAGTGCGTTAACATCCGGAGGACCAGAGAGTATGGTGAAACGCTCACTCCCACTCTGCTCATAGGAATGGAATAGGTACATTTCTGTAAAGAAATGTAGCAATTCATATCAAAACCCACAATAAAAAGAAACACTGAGGTGCTCACTAGTTTGAAAGCCCTGCTGAAAGTGCTGATTTCATAACTAGAACACCAAATCCCAAATCTGGAACCATCTAAAGACATCAGGAATATATATAAGCTCAAATGACAGAGTCTCAGGCTAAACTACTGTGATAACATCTCTCCACCTCCAAGAAACATAAACATAGCTTTTACTTGAATTAGAGTATGTAGGTTACCGTATGTTGATTTTTAAAAAATTTTAAGTTAGTCTCATTATCTTACAGTCCATCTGGATGTAAACTCAAAACCCTTCCCTTTGGCTGTGCCGCTCTAACCAGCCCCCGAAGATGGAACTGTCTCCATCGTGGCCTGCTTACTACACTAACCCGGGCAGGCCATTTCCATCCTTAGTAAAAGCATACGTTTGCTGATGGAAAACATAATTTTCTGCACTTTCAGGAGGGATACAAATAGGATTGGATTTGAAGTTAGAGCTTCTCACTTGCATGAGTTATGTTTTAATTAAGAAGGTTCTAAAATTTCACTACATCAAATCTTCCTAGAATAATTGAGCCATGTCCTAGAATTTCTAACAACTTTCATTATAGTTAAACACTTGTTGAAATGGAATTGGCTGTCACATGCAAGGTGATCGTTCATGTAAACCATCACTACCAGTTTGCTGAAATTTTTCTCTCCAGCAGAGCTCAGATATTTTCAGATTGCCAAATGATTGCAGAGATTATTTTCTAGCTCATTGAGTTGGAAAATGTATTTATCTCTCATTCATTTATAAGTTCATTATCCCAAACGTCGCATTGGTAAATGAGAGAGGAGACTTATAATTTGTACAGTCATAATCAGGGTTTGAGTAATTCCATAGTGCCTGTTTCTACAGAGAGCCAAGAAGACAAGTTTTGCCTCCTAAATGACAGAACGATCTGAACCAATAATCCTGATTTGTCTCCGCTTTTTAAATTCCCTCTGTCCTGCACAGAGCCCGACACCAACAGCCAGACACTTGCTGTGTCAAGAAATATTGATTTCATCTGTTTCACAACTGGGGTCAAGTTTTATTCTTGAGTACTTAGAAATATACTTTTGTAATTGTGTGGACTTGTTGGTTTCAAGCGTCAGAAACCCAACACTAACTTGTTCAGACAAAAAGGAAATTTGTTGGGAGGGTGAAAGGTATAAAATCAAAGGCAGAATTGAAATATGAAGATGCAGGAAGGACCAGGGTGCAGCTGGGCTCAAGGGCAATGGGAACCAGAAATTGTCTGGTGTCTCTCTGATTACAGATCAGCAGGAAGTGTGTGCACTCGATGCCCACCCCGCCAAAGCTCCCAGACCGCACTCTCAGCTTCTGTCACCCAGGGGAACTGGCTCCTTGCTACGGTGCAGAAAAATCTTGAGGAAAGACATTCATTGGTTTAACCGCATCAGGCCCCCACTCAGAGCCAATCAGAAAGCCAGGAGGAAGGTTCTCATGGTACAGATGGCATGATCCCGGAGACTGGTGAATATTGTGAATGAAACTGCTACCCTAAGGAGGGTCCACTAAAGTGTCCTTTGAGATTTGCTTTGTAAAGTTCTGCCCAGTATTCCTGTAGTCAATCAAAAGAAACAGCTACTTTTATGAAAATAAACTGGTGAAATATTTTCAAATGGGAATAATATAACCCAATCCAGAAAATAAATATTAATTGCCCAAATATTTGGGCTATCTCATCACCCAAATATTTGCATTTTAGTGCATATCCTCCCAGTTTTTTCTGTACATACTGTGTCACTGAGATCATGTTAAATATACAATTCTACACTCTGATGTGCACGTAAATGTAAAAAGTATACTCTTAATTAATCACATTTTATATTTGTAGGTCCCTTTACATCAGGAGATCTATGACACATCAGAAGATCTGTGACTTTCTTGAATTTAGATGAAAAAATCTTATAGGTATAAGCTTATTAGTATGTCTTTTGCCTGGGAAGTGCTCCATATTTATACCAGATTCTCAAAGTGGTCTGTGACCAAGAGCTGTGGCATTCAAGTTTTCAAAGCACTTCCCCATAAACAACAGTGGACTCATAGCTGCTTCATATTTAATATTTTACTTTCAACTAGTCTCAAGTGACATAAAGGTTCATAACACATGTTATACTGTAACTTGCAAATGCATGAGTTCAAACCCCTGATGTCCAAGCCAGACCTGCACCGTGGCGGAGCCACGCCGGTGCTTGGCATCTGAGCTAGGCTCCCTTCGGAGAGAGAGTAGAAGCTCTGAGGACTGCGTTGTGGATATTGATAATGAATTGCAGAGGCATGGATAGAACTAACCAAAGCAGTTTAGCAAAACTAAAGCTATTTCACTGTCTGAATTACTAGGGCTCCTGGTCACAGTCAGAGCTTGGAGCGGTGTCTTCAGGGCAAGATTTTTTGAATTAACTCAAAACTAAAAGTGGAATTTTCAGGCAAATTCTCAAGTTTACCCACATAAATTGCACACAATAGCCAACTATCATTCATGTCTCCTCACCGTGGTGGATAGTATAAACCTTGAGCGGGTTATCCCCTTCAGAGCCGCCGTGGATTGTGCTCAGGCTAAACTTACTTGATAGTGGCAAATGTTCCTTTTCCCTCTGTGCAGCCTAGTTCTGCCTCTTTTCAGTTTTCTCTGTTCCAAAGCACATCCTTCCACCCTAGTCTTTGTTTTCCTACTCATCCACAGGCTCCACTGGGGCGCCCTTGCACGCTGCACTGGCGCTGTGGACACAGGGGAAGCTCCTGGTGTCTGCCGTCTGCCTTAGCCTGGGGGAGCCCTTGGAGCATGAACAAGCCCAAGCTGCCCCGTGAATAGCATGCTCCAGGTAAAGCCAGCATCTCTCCACCTGCCTGTTCTGTGTCCTTGATGTCTCCATTCATTCATTCAAATCCAGTCTCCAAATCGTCGTATTTGTAGGTGTCCATCACAAACAGTCATTTCCCTCAGAAATGGGAAGCTCCATTTCTCAATTATAAAACTCTTTTAAGCTTCTCAAGGTGAAATACCCTGTGTTTCTTATTTTCACTTAGGTAATTTAAGGGGTGCTCCATGGGTCTTTTACTTAAACCTTTCAAAAACATAAAAAGAAAAAATGAAGAGAGAACAATCATTCAGTGCGGGAATCTTACTCTGAAAGAACCAAGCAGGTAGCTCCAGTAAAGCAGGCTTTTCTTCTGCTCCGAGGTGTGTAGAATGATTTACTACACCCATAGAGGAAATTAAAGGACCTCAAGCTCAGAGACTCCCCAGAGGCCCAAAGGTGGGATGGTGCACACGGAACTGGAGCTGCGTTTGAAGACGCAGCTCCGAGGCTCAGGGAGTGGACGGTGTTGCAGCTGCAGGGAGTCTGTGGGTCACGATGTTCAAAAGAAGAGAGGAGTCACAGGCAGCTCTGCCGCACGGCTGATTAACACACTGGAATGTGAAGTCAGTGTGGGGAAGGCCGCGGATTGAGCTGCAGACTGCTCAGCCTGCCCCTGAGTTTCAGTGCTTCGTTCCCGTGTGAGGGGGCTGTTGAACCGACTATGGCCCATGCAATCTCATCCTGTTGGTAAAAATCCTTAGAACACTTGAAATAGAAGAAATATATAGTCAGGCTTCATCATATAAAGAAAGATATTGTGCATAAAGTACAATAAAAATAGTTTCAGAGGATATTAACTGACTTGTCCATTCTAGCGATTCAGAAAAGCAGATATATGGAGAATCCAGGAAGGGAAATGGAAATCTTAGATAAGAGGCTTCAGCTACAGGAGAAATGACCTTTCACTGAGATGTCCCTAGGAGTCCTAGTTAACGTCCATCATCAAACTTGACCCAAATACGCTGTGTCAGTGAATCCTCAATCACCTTTTCAGCACGTCGTCTGGGCCATGGCTGCAGCCCGGACTCCAAAGCTGTGCTGGTCCCCAGCTAAGATGAGTTACTTCATAGAAAGCAGAGCTCCCAGACCTTTGGAATTTATGAACCAAGAAAAAAACTTTAATGGAAACATGGAACCAAAATAGAATTGTCAGGGTTTGCTTTTCTTCTCCTTAGTTGAGTGGAAACAAGAAGAAGGAGACGGAGGAGAAGAAAATGAGAAGGAAGCAGGGGTGGCAGGGAACTATCTCCCATCACCATGATTTGGAGAAAAGAGTGGACAGCTTGACACCAAAACACTGAGAACACAATCATCCAATGAAAACGACATGTATTCATATTTTTGGAAAAAGTCACTGATTTTTATTTTCTCGCGGGCAGGCTCTGGAATCAGGGGACAGACTATTGTAGAATTTGGGCTCTGCCGTCGTGCAGGTTCCAATACCAACTCCACTACCTACTAACTGACTAGGACAGGTGTTGCTTCGAGTTGCCAGGGATGGTCACCTAAGGACAGTTGTGAGAAGGAAATGAACGTGACAAAGCTGGGCTTCATAAACGGGAGCTGCTGTGATCCTTGGGCGTGGCATGGTGGCCCTCCTTTATCTCCAGGACAGGGTGTGAGTCCCTGTAAGTGTGAGTGTAAGTGTGAGTGTTGGGGTCAGGGCAGAAAGGAAGGGTCCCACCCCCAACACGAAGCTACCCCTCTTTTGGACCACAAGTGCCCCTCAGCCTGGATTTGTGGGATCTTGTCTTCTTCCCCATTAGAAAGTCTCTTTTAAACCCAATCTCACCTGACTAAAGATGTTCCCCAAAGAGTCGACTAACACAGGGGCAGGCCTCAGGGTCCTGCCCACCCCAGAGTTCCCAGGCCGGCACTGCAAGCCCCTGACAGCGGCTAGGAAACCCCCCATTTTGATTTAGAATGAAATTGATGTGTGTGTCGGCCATAAAGACAGATGGAGTAAGAGTTGCCAAAAAACAGAGGATTTGGCCATGAACTGCTTCTTAGATTCTGTAGGCCTTTTTAGCTACAAGATTTATATCAGAGTGTAACATGTGGCTGTAAAATGTAAAAAGAGTTAAGTGTGATCTCCCTCCTCCCTCCTTCCCTCCTGCAGACAAATGACACGCAGACTTTAGAGGAAAAAGCTAGGGCTCTGGATGTGAGAATCAAATGCAAAGGACAAACTGATTTACCCTCCTCACTGGGATGTTCTGAATTGCTGTTGGAAAGGCTGGTTTGCTCAGAGTCAGAACTGAACTCTGCAGCACCATCACTGAAGAGGAAAACAGAACAAAGGCCCTTCCTCCCCAGGGCGACCTTGGGGAGAGAAAGCTCCCTGGACCAGCTGTCAGCAGAACTATGCTCTGAACTGCACCTTTATAGTTCATGTCTCTTTGTGCCTCAGTTTCCCAATAGGAAGATAAAATTAATACCAGCCCTTTCTTTCTGACGAGACTGTGGTAAAGATCAAAGAACACTAAATTCCAAAAAACGTTCATAGCACTAGTACAATATGGCATCATTGTGATTACAGTAATATTAATGGAATTCCAACTTCATTCTTTCTTTAATGGCTGAAAGTTTAAAATAAAAACACACGAAATAAAATAAATGCTTGTCTAGGTACTCAAGACCTCATGGAAAACCTGGCTTTCAGCCATGGAGTAATCTGATGCCCCCGAGGGTCTCTCACCCCTTGAAACCCGGGGCAACAAGGCTCCAGCGTGGCCATCAACCCCAGTTCTGCACCCTCAGAGCCTCCAGACCCTCTGCTGGCTTCTTGTGCTTTCCAGAGAGCTTTATCTCCTTGTGACCTCTTCTCCTGGGCTCCCTGCTGCTTTGTGTTGCAGAGGGTGGAAGGGGAACAAAGACAGGTTTTATAGCACACAGCCCAAAAGCTCAGAGAGGAATGTCTGGCTCCTTACCTCACCTGCTCCTTTTTCTCCTGCCTTCTCCCCCCTCCCCTTCAGGAGCAAACCCCACAAATTCCTCACATTGTCTCCTGAGGAGTGACTTCCCCGTCCTTGTATCTCGATGCTGGCTGACATCCAAAGGGTCTCACCCCATCCAAGCAGGTTCATCAAGGCATTTTTTTTTTCCCAACAAAGGTAGATTCTTCCTTAAGGGGAGTTCGGAGTCCAGCTGTTAAGGTAACAGCATCTGGAGAAAACAGCACTGTCTAACTGCTATGAGAAGAAACCAGTTCTCAAGATGTGGCTGCCCTACCTATGGCGTCATTGGCATCACCTGGCAACTTGTTAGCAACACAAATGCAAACTGGGCAGGCAATAGTGAAGGGAGGGAAAGGTAAGGGGCTGCAGACTATTCAATGAGAAACTCTGCATGGGCAGTCCAGTGATCTGTGTTTGAACAAGCCTCTGGGATAGACTTATGCTGACTAGAGTGTAAGAATCACTGATGGCTCTAAAGATGAGCAGCACGTGCCTCCCAACTAGCAGTCATGCCACATTCAGTGTAGCGCTTGCTATACAGCAAAGGTTCAGTAACTGCTCCTTAAATAAATGAGTAGATGATATACTCAGTGCCCAGCTCTCCGATGCCATACAAAGAGGAAGAGGAAACAAAATATAAAACAATTTTTGTTCTTACGACTTGAAACCAGCAACGAGAAAGTAATGCATGAATTTGAAGTCTTAGCAAGAAGTCAACTTAAACATATTTAGCCTGTGTTTTCAATGATGCAGATGAGAAAACAAACACAGCACAATCTGACCGAGCTGTGAGGGAGCAGAGCTGGCCTAGGACCCAGCTGTCTGGGTATCCTGACCTGCTCCCTTCCTCCTCCCCGACCCCACATCCTGAGATTTCCTGGCCCCATACCCTCCTTGTAGGGGAGGCTGATTAACACTAGATTTCCTGGTCCAGGCCTCACATCCGTAGGGGCTCAAGGGCGAAGTCGGTGTGGGCTGGAGGAGCTGGCGAAGACCATGCCACGGACCAGGAACTCATGCTTCTTTTCAGAACAAGAAAGATCTGGATGTGCAGAGATTTATGGGACTTTCCCCCCCAGTTTTGGTAACATTCCAAGTCGTGGAGAGAAAATGCAACATGTTTTTATTTAGCAGACATAAATTGTATTTGTCCAAAGAAGGAAGCTAGATGTGAACAGCCAACCCAAGATGCAGGCAAAGTCCCAAGGCCTAATGTGAACCTATGGCTGGGGTCTCATGGGCAGCCCCTGTGCAGGTGGGCTGGAAAAGGTACTGGGTCTCCTTCAGCCCCAAGGTGCCCCTCCAGGGCGGTGGGGCTGAAGTGCTTATCTTCTTTTACTTCGAAGTTGTTCTTGGTTTTCTCCTTTCTCTCTTCTTGGGCACGTCCCTCTTTTCTTGTCCACCCTTCTTGGTAAATTCAGCACCAACAACAAAGTCTGATGGTTTCTTCGAATCAGAGTTTCCCCCACCCACATGTCTGTGTCACTGCCAGCAAAAGGTCCTCTAAGTAGTCATAACCTTGGAGAACTTGTGGTATGGATGAAGGAGAGTGGGAGGTGTGAAAAGCCAAGTGAGGTCTTGCCTACTTCCCTTCAAAGAAACTCAGCTGGAGCCTGGGGAAGTACAAAGGAAAGAATGGTAAACTCACTAATTATGAAAAGAATGACTAACCTTCAACCTACAGCATTTTAGAAGCAGTAGAACTTATAAGTGACGTGTATCATAAAAGCTCCGAGGTAAAATCTGACACACTGCATAAATGCATGAATGAGTGAATGAATGAGTGAATGAACGAGTGAAAAGTGGAAAAAAGGTGCATGGAGAGCTATTCAAGCACTTGAAGTATAAATGAGCTGAAAGTTGTCTTTCAGACACTGCATTAGAGGACAGGTGGAGAGTGACCAGAGGAGAGAGAAGAGGGATTTCGGGGGAGAGGGGGAGGGGTTTATAGGATCAAAGTTAAAGGACACATGGATAAAAGCTAGGGGGAGGGTGGTAATGGGAGGGAG